>JADWOT020000004.1:6842470-6968949 GCA_036345935.2 Taenia hydatigena | reverse complement strand
CCAACTTCTGCTATGCACCAATTATGAAAAGATTTGGCGATCTGTGGCAAAAGGGAAATACTTATCAAAAAACGCGTGCATTAAAAACATTAACACATAAAAGGGAATGATGACAATTCGTAAATTGAGATTCATTCTCACCTGAGCAACGTTCGAAGTAATGGCAAAGGCGGGATTCATATTTAGTGTTAGCCGATAGTGCCTCCATACTTATAACAGACGCTTCACCGAGGGAAGCAAGTTTCCATCGAATTCAGTGTCTCCGACGTCCTTAACAAGAAGAAAAGCCAAATAATAGGCACATCTCCAACTGCATTCAGCAGATTATGCTGCAGTTGTCAAAATCTACTGTTAGTAAAAAAAGACCATTTAAAACTACCACAACAGTCTAAATAAATCGCTTAAACCACTTCGTAGCATAAAAAATGCCGCAATTCCGCATAATATCCAACAGTAACGTAATCTTTTCCTTCGCGATTAGCTTAGCGTGTAGGCGCGTACAGAATCGAATGAGTATATGTGTATGCATAAGCGCTTTCCAAAACGACTGGAAATAATTCAACAACTTAGTGGACTCTCAACTTCTTCCACAAATCAAGCTCCATTAATATGTCAGTGCTATAAAAATAACAAACCATTCAATGCGAATAGTAATATCAGTTTCCGAAGTACCTGATAAATCCACGCGACAAACTAGACGGATAACAAGTGGCTCCCTGCAAGGGACCATAGGCTAACCATGAAACACTCGTACCCCGAGCCGTGATAATACCGATCTTAGCGATGCATTCGAACACGAGTGGCATATTTACACAAAAAGGTACATCCCTTTGTGCATAATTTATTACTAATCATTGTTGTATTCGAGCAATCATTAACATCACTTTGACGCACTACCGTATAATCACTAGCACAGTTAATCTGCGTAAATTTTAGTAGCTCTACCAATGGATGAATTAACTGACTTCCTTCATTTGCTTTCTGAACCCTCTTGTAACACAAAATTTGTCTGTATCAACAGCTGAAAAGGCTAGGGTGAAGAAACATGCATTTAATGCTAACAATGGTTTTTGCTAAAATATGCCTAAGCACAGCTGGCATTTCTTCCAAGCCAATGTAATTCTATCCAAAATTTTGATTAGCTGCAATCTTAGGGCTGATATCAATAGCTATTGCTAAAGTTGGCTTTTTGCATAGCGAATAGCCTTTGCATATACCCGGCGGTATACATGAAAATTTGGGGTTTGCTAAGATTGTTGTTGCTGTTCACGGCTTGCACTTTTCTTTAAAGGAAGCGGATGTGTGATTATCCATTATAAAGCGTGTTTTATTTGTTCACTTTGTGTATGTCTAGAAGCATAGCCTGACGTGAAAGTGTGGTTAGGGTTTCTAGGCTTGCTGCATTCATAGTTTCTGCATTGCCTGTAATGGCATGCTGGAATTCTTTTGTCTGCTTTAATCTAATACTAGTATCGACATTGTCCTTCTTGGCTTAGGTGACTTGTTGCAATATGGTTAAGTTTGCTTACTTTTGCGGGTGCAAGTTCCTTTCAAATTAAGACAAATGGTGAGGGTTCGGATTTTCTTGTTGGTTACGCGTCTCATTTGTGTGCATGAAGTAACTTGTCGAACCATTCCAGACGATTCTAAGGTAGCGTTTGAGGTTCTACAACAATTGTTGTAAAAGGCCATAAAGTTGAAACTAGGAAATATGTTGGGAAGAACTGATAGATGATGCAACAATTGTGGAATGTAGTTCTCTGTGTCTTGATTTGGCCTCTATTGCATCAGCGGATTCAAAAATGTGAATTTTTAGTAATTCTATCAGTCAAACGTGAGGGTTCGCTTACAAGAAAATGGCTCGCGATGCCTCCTTACCTATGATTCAGTCCAGATAACTGTTGTTGACTTTGATGAAAAGTAAGCGCAAGCACTCACGTGCTGACTTTGGCTAATAAATCCAGAAATTTATTTTCTCCTGATGGCTCTAAAACAAACACTAATGAAAATATTCTATTGTGGGGGTTAGAAAGGATGCATTATGATTTAGTCTTCAAAGTGCCGAAGCGTCAGCTTGTGCTGTATTTTCGCTCTGCTATCTGATTTGAGCTTTTTATTGTAGGGATTTCATCTTGGTGTAGGTAAATCTCGTGCAGTCGGTCAAAGCTAAAATAGAGTTGGAAGAATTTCTTCATAAGGACACTTTTTTCGTCCTCTTGAAAGGCCTTCGCTCTCCGTTTCTCAGCTGCAGAGGTTGATGAGGACGTCTACTCTGTACGATGGAGTCTGCGCTTCTTCGTCGTCCATATTGACAGCGTGCACTTCATTCGGCGCTCCTTGCATGGGGCAGCGAACCACAGTCTCATGGCAGCGAGTACGTGCGTAGAGACGAACAATCAAAAGGCTGTTTCATCGGTGAAACTACGGGTGTCAACTACTCGACCCCTTTCTCATCTCCTTGATGAGTCGTGGGTGCCGCTGATGCTTTGATGACTGTCACCCAGTAGTAGCTACAGTAAGTGTTTGCCCCCCTCCCCCCGCACCAACGCAACACATTTGGTGTCCTTACTTTTTTAAATAGGCTCGACGCCAACCATGTATTGTTAGTTTCTTATCGGTTTGTAATAATTGGCTGAATATAAGGTAGTAAGGTAGGCGTGGGATCATTTTTGGTAAGGAAATGCACTTATCTTTTTGTGAACAATTTTTTGATGTCGATTGAATAATGAGGCACCTGGGCTGTGGTAAAGCTGTTGTAATAAAGGTGGGTGAAGTCTTGTTGCGTGAGCTAGTCATCTCTTCTGTAGTGTGCTGTATAAATTCGTTTTTTCAGACGCGTTTTCGATGGTGGGTATTTCTTGACCCAAACGGAAGCGAGCCGATGCAACACGTAGGATTGTAGTGTTTTTTGTTCTTTAAAGCCCCTGTGACTTATTCTTTTTTGCATCATGATTCATTTCACTTCTTTCTTGTGTTCTCGTTGTATTTTTGCCATTCGCTTCTACTTCACCATGACCTTACTTTTCTTACAGACAAGGAATGCGATAAGGCAAAGGCAATGATCAACAGCCAATTGCTGAACCTACAGCCCTCAACCACCTTCAGCCTCGTGCTGCAGCACTATCATCGCGACCACGAAGCCGGAGATCGCTGGCGGTCTCCTCGACAGCTCAGTCTCCTCTGCCTGTATGGTACTCATCATCTACGCAGACGGAGTATAAAGGTTTACGACCAGTGTGTCTTTGACGTTGCCTCTCTTGTTGTATGTACAGCCCATCAAATTCCTCGCTGCAGTGATAACTCTTACCCGTTAACCCTCTGCTTCTGTGCACTCTTTTTGTTTGAAGTGGCGCGGGTTCATGCCACCGTTAATGAATGGTCAGTTGTTGCTACATCTGAAAGTGAAATCACATTAGCTGATGGTTCTGCTACTATCGCTACTTCCTCGTTGCCTGTCTGTGAAGTTATGGATTTGGTTGCACGGACTGTGGAAGTGGCGAAACCTGACGAACATGTGGTTCTCGCTGTTCGTTGATGCCTTGCAGGAGGGAAGAAAAGGGGGTTTGAGACTTGCGTTGTCCAGAGTGCAAGTTTCTCTTCCTACACCATGTATTGATGGTAAATCTAATCTAGGCATTTGATTTTCTTGCTTTCTTTAAGTTAGCCGAAAGCTGCTGAAGATTTTTACCAGTTGGCTGTTGCCTTGATGCAGTTTTGGATTTCACTGCGCATGAGTTACTCTTTGGCAAAATTAGTGGGCCTTGTTGACTAAGACTCTAGTATATCGGGAATGGTGCCTGATTGTCGAATATGGACGATCGTATCGTACAACGAACTCGTGTTTAGACAACCCAATCGGGTGACTTAAATAGTCAGGATGTCGAAGTTCTCGATTGATAACTTTGAGTTTCACTCGTTCTGACTTTGTGCCGCGGTTGTGATATAACCTGCTACTAAAATTAGTCAACCCTATGCAAACTGTCTTGCGTCGTTTTTAAATGCCTATAATAAGCTTGAGTGGTTAAAGTGGGGGAATATTTATTCGCTTATCACCTGCGGTTTTGCTGTTACCAAGTCTTAGGCTGCTTGATGATGCATTGGATGATCGTTGTATGGATGTGATGGTGTCTGCTGCTGCCGCTTTGACGGCTGCTATCCTCTGGTTGAAGGCGATGGGGATGTGGCATACCTCTTTTGGCTGATGTCATGCGAGACTGACGTGTGAACAACGATGCGACAGTTGGTTAATCACCCCTACGCCATCATCGAAGTGGTTGTGGTGGTGATGATGGATGCTGAGCACATGACTGCCATTCGCATGCCAGAAGGTAGGATTGATGAGCCATGTATTTGTTGCTCCTGCATCTCCTTCACGTCCCTGTAGGGCGATTCTCTGGCTGAGCGACTAAGTGAGAGAAAAGCTGTGATTGCTGGGGATGGAAAATTGCATCATTGTTTTCTCCTAAACGGTCCTCTCACGGGTCTGGAATGCACACCACTCTATCTCGAAAAGACTATGCTTCGTTCATATTTGTGGTGGAATGCAGATGCAGTTGTTGACAATGAATTGTTCGCTTACAAAGACCGAACGTTGGTGATGCCTTCGAACTGTCTACTCGATGGGATTTCGGTGCAACTGGGGGATGTTTGAGAGAAAATTCTTAAGAAGGCAATTCGAGACCATTCTTCACTACTGCAATACTTGCTTATGAGAAGGCGCATGCACGAGATTGTGGGGAGATTAGAGAAGACCGGCCTTACAATGTGTACTACTGAAGCAGGTGTCTTTTCTACATTATAGCGACCAATATAAAGGTCAAGTGAGGCGGAGGTGCAGACACAGATGCATCGGTGGAGGATGACGGAGAAGCAGTGGTGGTGGAGTCTGTGGTACGTGGAGAATTGGCGTTGTCGTCTAACGCATCACTGCAGGCTACGCACGGCTAGGTGTCGGAGGGACTGGATGCAGCCTACCGCAAACATGTCGCCTCAACTGCCGCCATTGGGACTGCCTCGGTGGTACAGGAAGTGAGGCTGGCAGAAATAGGGAAGGAGCCTTAATCGAGTCCAGGCCATTGCCATGGAATTGGGGGCGAGAGTAGCTGAGTTCCTAGTTATGCCTGTCGTCCTATTTCACCTACATTTGTAAGCTTTTATCGTTCTCCTATTTGCCCACTCATAATACAAAGTACTCAGCCACTTCATATCAATTTGTATCCCGTGTTCACATAGCCATCTATCATTTGTTCTTCATCGGTTCATTTTCTTCGTTCACTCCTGACTTGTGTATTCAACTCAACAACTTGGTTTTACCTGCTCGATGCTGTACCGATTTTTCTGATCAAGTCATTAGGTGAATCTCGTATTAAATATTCTGGCAGTGCTCTTGGATTAGTCGCTTGTTTTGAGAGTGCCTTAAGAGTTGCCTTCGAGCTTACGTGCACAGCGTCTGCATTGGTGAGGCATGTGGTTGAAGTGTAGAGGTGTTAATATGCTTGAGGATGGAAGGGGTTGATTTGTTCAAGGTGTGCGTAAGCATCACTAATTCAGTCGACTCCAACGCAGTTGTCAAGTCTCTTGTGGCTATTAATGAGTTTTTCCCATCTGTAGACACTGAGCGGGCGTTTAGCTCATGAGCAGATCTGGGAGAGTTAGTGAGCAATCGTCGGAACGTTGAATGTGTGCTCACCACTTGAGGGATTGATTTGGGTGACAAGGCAAAGATGAATGTGTTTTATGTGAAGGGGGAGGGTGAAAGGCCAGTGCATGTGGCATTCTCTTCTTCCTATACGCGCACGAAATTCAGATGGAAGTGGTGACGCAGTAGCATTGCGCTCTTCTGACTCAGAGCTTAAGACTGGCAAAGTACACTCCTTTTGTCACTTCTTGGATCCCATTTGTTTGCATCTATCGTTTGGCGTCAAATTCTGTCCAAGTGTGGTTGGCCTTGCCTGGGACTGAAAAGCAGTTCGATTGCCTTCTCGTGTTGACCTCTTTGCCTCAATTTGGCCCCACTGCATTCCTCTGTTCATTGTGCGTTGAAAGCTCACGACTAGCCTGTGCTTACCACAATGTGCCTACAACTTGTCATGCATCGGCCAGTTTTGACCTACTGTGGAGGATTTGTGTATTGGGTTCTCAGGAAGCAATTGCCATCGTTGTCCATCAGTGGTCACTCTATAATGCCTTTTGAGGGCACAAATGGCACTGCACGTTTCACCACTATGGCAACAGACAATGGCTGCGGTAGGAGAGACGAGACCATACAAGAGAGGGCCTGCAAGTGTCCTGAGGTTAAATCAATAACATTTGATCGAGAGGGAAGGTTGACGAAAGGTGTAGAGCTGATGTCGGATTCCATAAATTGGACAAGGCGATGGAAGAGGAGATTCCTAGATCTCTCGAAAGGTTGCGAAAGGGAAGACAGCTGATTGTGGCGAAAAGTGCAGAAATTGGTAGGGTGGAGGTGTCGGTTCTTTCTTACCTTGCGAAGGCTGCTCTAGCTGCTGGTGGTGGTGGAGGTGCTGGACCATTGTGTGGGGCTGCACCTGTGCGCATTTCCATTCAGGCATCCCTGACATTCGCCTAAACATGCATTTAGTGAGGACGCAGCTCACCTTCCTCGAACCTGCGTTACCATTTACTCGTACACTAATGCCTGAGCTGTGGATTCGTGGTAGCCGTTCACTTATTCATCTTAATTACCTCCATTCGTACAATTCTTGAGGGTCAATTCGCCTTCAAAAGTACAGTGGACATCGCACCTTGCACGGTATCGAGTGGACGTGGGAAGTCTGTCATGACGAATAGGTGTTGGTGTCAGTCTGTTTCAAGGGAAAAGTGGATGGCCACCTCCACTGCCCAGATGCTTTGATGGCTGCACGCGGATGGAATTGTGGTATGCAAGACGTATGAGGAGGTTGGGGGGTGGGGGGTGGGGGGATGAGGGGCTGTGTTGGGTTTATCAATGTGCACTGTGATGTAATCGCATGGAAGTGAGGTAGTCGGTGCTTGTTTGACAAGGTGTAGGTGTGGGCGATCGGTGTAAGGCAGGACGTTAGGGATGCCGTGTGCATGTGATACAGGTGGTGACTGGATGCGCCAGTGGATTCATTACGCGTAGTCGTTTTGTAATATTGACTGCCTGCTCAGGACTGTTGGATAACGGAGGTATGAATATTTTGCAAGCAGGCAGTATTGGAGTCGGAGCTGCCTGGAGTGTTGTGTGGCTGCTCTTGATGTGATTGCGTTCGCGATGCGATGGGCGATCGGTGCTTGGAGGAGGGGAAGGGGGAGGGGGGCGGTTTGCGCTGAAGTAAATTGCGATCGTATGTGTTCCTGCTCACGGATCATAAGGGGTGGATTGAAGCTTGCCTGCATTGACTACTACTTTTGTTCATCCTTCAATGGCCCTTGAGTGCAGACGCTCTACCATTGCGGTGGGGCGTGTGGACGAGATGCCACCCAATAGCACATTGACTTGTTTCGACAGTGTCGAGTGGTGTAATACTCGGCCGTTCATGTGTTGTAATGCCTTCTTTTTTATTGCGGTGCTGCTGGCTTTTTTGGTGTGCTCATTGACTTGACGAGATTGTTGGGGTGTTTGATGGTGATGATGATGATGTCGTGCAATTTTACTTACTGGCACTCGCTCTGCTGTCGCTGCCGCCTTCAACGCTGGTTAAGAGTTATTTTTAACGACATCACAGTCCCATCAGGCTGCCAACAAGACCTATCCTCGCCGTCGGTGGCAATGGCAAGGGGTAAAGTGGATACAGAAGCAGACCCATGGGAGACCACTGAGACTGTGCTTGGAGGTCTTGGTAACGATGAGTACGGTGTGGGTGCCACGTAGAAACGAAACCAGAGCAAACCTGTAACTTGGTAAGCATGCTAGATAATTTGAATCAGACGTTATTACCTTCTTACAATAATTGGCTTTGCTCATCCGTTTTTTAAATCTAAGATGTCTAGGTATTGTGGCTTTTGCCACTATGACACGAGACGATGTTGGTATGATGTAAGTGTGAAGTAGTTGAACGTGTATTTATGATGCTTTGATGTGTACGACTGATTTCCCATACGACCCACTGTCGCATTCGCTAATCGCTCGTCGAATGTTTGAGGCCTAGGACGCGGGTAATCGGCGCGTATCCGAGGAGGCATTTTTAATGACGCCTACATGTGGGCGTTGCAGTGAGTGGGACGACCACCCATTGCCCGAGTGTGATTAACTTATAGGAGAAACGGAAAATGTCCAACGACTTCATGCGGCGCTCATTTTTGCAGATCCCGCCCTATGCAGCTTGTGTGACACAAAATTGTGCGATTTTGGGATTATCGTGTGTGTGTGTGTGTGTGTGTGTGTGTGTGTGGATGTTGTTTAACGGCGATCTGCCATTTGATGGTAGTGAGTGTATCTCCGCTGTCTGCGACAAGTAGCTGCGCTTGGCTTTGCATGTTTACGACATGGCAGCCGATTTTAGACCGATAGCCATATCAAAGCTTAGAAACTGTCACTATAGTTGTTGTGATGCTGCAACGTTGACAGGAGTTTGACTAATCGCTTTCAGGTCAATGTTTCCTCTACTGGTGATGGACACGCGTGATGGTTAGCACATTTCTCCCCTATCCCATACGGAATGAGCTTGCAGCATGGGAGATGATGCGACTGACGACGCAGTAGCCTTACCGAGGAGAGCTCGGCGGATGGCGCTGGACGAGGCGAAGTGGGTTGTATTATGCGTTGGTGGATTGTTGAATGACGGATTTTGGTGATGAGGCCGCTTAACTGCGTCGTCGTTGTACCTATTGAGAGTGGTATGTTGAATGCACGTGCATGTGTTGTGTCCGAATATGGTGTCTCCTTTCGCCTTCAGGGGGGAGGGGAAAGCTGAGAAAACTGAGGTGCGCATGTATGGATTGGTGATAGAGATGTTTTATTGTGGATTGAAGCTCTGCTAGCCGTAGCCCATCTGCATGAATATGTAGTATGTGTGGCCTATTTTGCTTCAAAAGGAGGTGTATAACTGTATAGCTGCTCTACAGAATCCCTAGTCCTGTCTACTTACAAACTCATCAGTAGCAGACTTAGTAGACGTAAAAACTAATGCATTGTGAACCACAACAAAACTGGTGCAAGGAGGTAAGATAAGTGCGTGAATCCGGAACAGTAGTAAAGGTAAGTATCGTCAACAATGAACGCATCCAAAGAAAATCTAATTGAATGTCAGAATCCAAAAACAAGCAGAACCACAAATGCCACGATCGAAACCATCAACCTCTACAGCAAATGCATAAGTTCTCAAAAGTCCTCTCCTTTACCCATAAGACTCTGCGAATCTCCAATAGGCCCCAAGTACTATGTTCAGCTACGTACCACAAAGCTGGGACACACACACACACAGATCCGTCAGTGCCTCTATCAATACGTCCATCTAACTGCACCCACAGCAACATAAACAGCTGCAAGTTGAGATGGTTGCTAATGGCTACAGGACGAGAGGAAGACATACCTGGGTTTTGCCTGTTGCTGATACCACGAGAAAATGAAGTGCTGGTGGGTGCAGCCGCGGTTTGATGAGGGAGATGGGGAGACTAAGTTTCACTTCTCACCATAATGGAAATCAGTGTTCTTCTAGACAAGCAAACAATCAAGAGAGATAAGTAAAACACTGACAAAAGTGAAGGAGAGAGAGACAAAGGCGATGTAATTTGGGACAGTCACTAGATTTCGACTAATCAATAGGCTGAAACAATGTAAATTGTGGTGAGCCAACTAAGAATTCTCGCGCGTTCCACATAATTCAACATCTCCTTCCGTCTCTACAGACGCAATACAAGCCGAGTACAAAGTGGTGAAGGGCTCACGCAACTATACTCCCACATTTGTCAGCGGCGCGTTCACCCCATCGACGCTGGAAGCAGTCCTCGCCCCAACGGGCCTTTTGACCATCCCAGTGTCCGTGTCCATGGGAAGCGACTAATAAGACGAGGAGGTGGACGTTGCGGAAAGGACTTGCTTGTGGAATCGCAGAGTGTAGGCATGGACACAGTGGCAGGTCCATTCACTCACCTCACGAATTTCGATTTAGACCTCAGAGACCAAGCTGTCATTCGCAGTACTTCCAACAAGAACTTAACACAATGTTAAAAAACAAGCTCATTGGGAGTACAGAAACTTAGTTGACTAGCATTGTCGAGAACATCCAGGGCAACATTGCATGAGTGTTGATGCTTAGTCGCCTTCGACTCTGCACACCCATGACAACGAAATCCAACTCTGCCACCAATGTCTTTGCAAAGCTATAAATCTATTGCCAACCCGACTACCCACCACGTACCATGTCATGTCAGCTGGGTGGCAGTCAGCCTCCGCCACACAAATTTCAATGTCGATGTAGGAGTAGTGAATCCACAGTTGCACCATCACTCAGGTTGGATAGCGCTGTTGCCTGCTCCTCGCACACTGATCCCGAATAAAGTTTAGTCACGGAAGACATGCACCTCTTCTTCGTTATTCAAAATAGGGAGTCCCATCAGAAGCGATGCCCTTCGAGTGACTAGGCATCACCCAAATTGAACTGTTTAAGCCATTTGATCACAAACGATACGCTTCACCAATGTCTACTACTCTCCTTCCAAATATTGTGGAAAACTCTTGTCACGTAATTGCTGGTAGCAGATTATATCGTAATGAGGGAGTGTTCGGTCCAGGCATTCTTTACTTTCTCACTGTGTGTGTCAACCCGCGCCCTTCTTTCCTCACTTATTCAAGCCTGTCACAATACAGCCTAGGTGGCTAATTTAGCCTGTTATATTACACTGCAATCTAGTGTGATCTAGTTAGGCCTAGTCATGAGCAACGTACTACACTGCTTCCACAGTGGGACATGGATATCGGGCACTTTGTTGCACTCCACTAGGTCTGCTGCTGCTGCTGCCACCGTTTATTTAGTGCTCGTCAACACATGTAAGAACCATTGCAAGCAAGTGCAAAACAGTTAACGCAGTGGAAAGCATGCATTAAATTAAAAGAATCGGTCACATACCCCTAAAGGTTTCTATGCAGCTAAAATATGGATGCCTCCGGTGCGAATTCGCAATGTCGTGCTTGGACGAATCCTTACCTCGCATCACAAACGACACCAGAGTCGCATGCAGTTCGTCCACACACGTGAAGTGATCTACATGCTCGGCTGAAAGAGACAAAGGAACGATTGCGGTAGAGGCGAAGTAGAGAGAGTGAAAGGGGGGGGAAGGAGGATTGAAAGTGGACACCGTTGGATGACTCCGCACGGCGCTTCAATGCAGCCCTCTTTATTTCCCCCCTTTCTCCCACCTTTTCATGAATTGTTGCATTTACCCACTCACCTAACCACTTGACTGAGTTAAATATCAAGGATTCAGCTTAATGGAGGGAATATGAATTTCGCGTCAACAACATACTTGAAGAGACTAAGCACAGCTTTCCCCTACTACGCGTTTCACATAGGATATGAGATGCGATAATAGCAACGCGACGCACGCAAACGAAGTGGATCTCCACCTCTACTGCCCGGGTGTTTTGGTGGTTGCATGTGGATGGCATTGCGGTGTGCAAGACGTATGAGGGAAAGGAGGAGGAGGAGGAGGAGGAGGAGGAGGAGAAGGGAGTGTGTTGGGTTTATCAGTGCACGCTAAGATGAAATCACATGGAAGTGAAGTAGTCGGTGTTTGTATGACGAGGTGTAGGTGTAGGTGATCGGTGTAAGGCAGGACGTTAGGGTTACCGCGTGCATGTGATGCAGGTGTTGACTGGATGCGCCAGCGGATTCTTTACGAGTAGTCATTTCTTCATATTGACTACCTGGTCGAGCATGGTCTTAGGGATGTTCTATAACAGAAATATTAATATTTTGCAGGTAGCCAGTGTTTGAGTCGGAGTTGCCTCGAGTGCTGCGTGGCTGCTGCTGGTGCGATCGCGTTTGCGATGCAGTGGGAGATCAGTGAGTGGGGTGGCGATTTGCACTGATGTTATTGTCGAGTGTATGTATTCCTGCCCACGGACGACTGGTAGTGGGATGGAGCCTGTCTGCATTGACTATTCGACTTTTGCTCATCCTTCTAGGGCCCCTGGGTGTGGATGCTCTACCACTGCAATGGAGCGTGTGCACGAGATGTCACGCAATAGCACATTGTCTTATTTCGACAGTGTCGCGTGGTGTAGTACTCGGCCTTCCATGTGTCGCGATGCCTTTTTAATTGCGCTGCCGTTGGTTTTTATAATGCGCTCTTTGATTCGACGAGGTTGTGGGGGTGGTAGAGGATGAGGGTGAGCAGTCTCACCGACTGACACTCGCTCTGTTGCCGCTACCACCTTCAACGCTGGTTATGGGTCGCTGTCTAAGGACACCACAGACTGACTCATCAGGCTGCCAACAACACCCATCTTTGCCGTCGGTGGCAATGGCAAAGAGGAATGTTGATGTAAAAGCAGACCAATAGGAGGGAGGCCGCTAAGACTGCACACTAAGCGCCTTTGAACTCATCGTCGACAGCTGTGGAGTCGCAGTCATTCGGCGGATTGAGTGTACCGATTGTTACCTTCCTAAATGCGAACTAATCGTTCATGCAGGATATAAGAGACACGGTTTTCCGATTGGAGGTGTTGGAAACGGTGAGTGAGGTGTGAGTGCCATGCAAGAGCGAAACAGGTGCGAACCTGTGGCCTGGTAAGCATGCTAGATAAGTCAGATGTTATTGTCTTCTTACAATGGCTGGTTTTGCCGATTCATTTTTACATCTAAGATGTTCAGGCATTATCGCTTTTACCACTGTGAAATGAGGTGATGCTAGTGTGAAGTAGGTGTGGAGTAATTGGAATTGTAGTTATGATGCTTTGATATGTACCAATGATTGCCTGTGCGACTCATTGTCATATTCGCTAATCACTTGTCTAAGGTTATAGGCTTAGAAACTGTCACTATAGTTGTCGTGGTGCCGTACCGTTGACGTGAGTTTGGCTAATCGCTTTCAGACCAATGTTTCCTCTACTGATGATGGACGCGCGTGGTGATTAACACATTTGCCCCTTATCGCATACGGAATCAGCTTGCAGCATGGGAGATGGGGAGACTGACGATGCAGTAGCCTCACCGAGGAGAGCACGGCGGATGGCGCTGGACAAGGCGAAGCGAACCGTGTTATACGTTGGTGGTTCATTGAATGACGGATTTTGGTGGTGAGGCCACTTAAATGCGCCATCGCTGTATCTCTTTGGAGTGGTATTTTGAATGCACGTGTATGTATTTAACCCGAGTATGATGTCCTCTTTTGTCTTCAGGGAGAAGGGAAATGCTGAGAAGACTGCAGTACCTATGTATGAATTGGTGATAGAGATGTTCTATTGTGGATTGAAGGTTCGCTAGCCGTAACGCATTTGCTTCAGAGGGTGTAGAACTGCTCTTGCTTTGTTGGGTGGCAGACAATTGTTGGCTGTACAGGTAATGAGTGCATTTTGAAGTAGATTGCCTACTGTTGGAGGTGTCATGAGTCTTTAGGAGGAGTGGCATGCTGTCACTTAGCCTTAAGAATGGCTTTAGAAGGTGCAGAGTGTGTAACTAGTGGGTAATTGGGTCGGTGGGTGTGAAGCAGAAAGGGGGATGTTTGTGTAAGAAAGAAGACAAGATGCCTCCAACCGCTCTGCACATGGGCATGTGTGCTAAGTAGGCGAGAAGGGAGGGAAGGCTCCATGCTGCTTGATTAATCTCATAACACCATCTCCTCTGCAATGCGCTCCAAATGGTAGTTGTGTTGTCATTCCATCACGCGGTTCCCTTAGGCAGACGTGGTAGCTATTGCCACCACAGGGCAACTATGCGGAGTTGAATGAAACGCTGATGGAACATACAGACGGGATGGAGATTATTGTGGGAGATTGGTTTGTCGAACGCCTTTCAATAACATCTGTTGGTGTGTCTGCAGTCTTTTGTATGTTACACCTTTGCCAAGTTATGTTGGACTGTTGGCCTGCATGTTCTGATGTAGGCATGTGGTGGAAACATCAAATCAGAAATAGCATGAAATGTTCTTTATGTCAGACTTGAAATGAATGTATTCCTTATGAGATCAGTAATTTTTTTCAGCGTCCAAAATTTGTTTTGGCAAGGATAACGATAGTTTCGCTTCAAAATTAGCCTCATTATTTGTGTGGTAGAGCTTCGCGCAAGTTACTTCTAAAATAAATACGTGACATTGTATTGTTGCATACCATGGCGACACGTAAATGTAATCTACGGGGCCTAGAGAAAACAAACTCGTTCGAGCTATCTCAGAATGAGTTAATGTTTCTTCGTAATGCTGCATTGTGGAGAGGTTTTGCCTCACAAGGCGACAACGGCGACGACCATGAGAACGTCGTGAAACCACGCTGATGGGTCTCGATGGCAAAGGAAAAGTAGTTGACAAAAAGCAAATAGGTCTCAAGAATAGGGATGCTACAACACAGCAATAAGTTGTTCTTTGTTGTGGAACACTAACTGGAAAGCGGTTGGGCAATTTCAATGTGTGCAACAAATGTGATGTAGCGTTGCAAGACTTCATTAAAAGCAAAAGAGGGCATAATGCTTCAATAGAATGTGTGTATATATTCAGCAAGCAGAGTGTAGAGACCGGTGGCGTGGTCCAAAGGCCAGCTCGCCCGTTTGGAGCAACATGGTCACCCAAGTCACCGTAGCCGAAACCGGCAATCAAACAAACAATGCATTAACTTTGAGGTATTGCAGGGAAATCAGAATGTAGTAAATAAAAAGCGTAAGGATTAGAAATGCAGAAACAATAGAAGAAATTAGGCATGCGTGTGCAAAGGGTGAAAATCCTCTTGTCATAAAGTACTACACAAAAAGATTTGGTGGCTATCATCAGGTTAATAAGATGAATTGAAGATAAATGTGAATGACACATAACATTATAGGGAGAAAGGGAAACAATAAAGTATTTTTGTTTCGCTCGTGGGGGTTTAATATGTTTGAATGGAGGGAGGAAAGAGGGAGAAGGAATAAGGTGGGGAGGGAATTAAGCCATATAATTATACATTGCTGCGACACCATCGTTCCTCCACTTCTCTGACTACACTGTAGTTGCTAACCTTGTTTGATGTTAAAATGCGCTAATTTCTGGAAGTCGCGAGGTCACTACGACAAATTCAACATTGCTGTACCGCATGGAGATGGCATGGTGCAGACTAGTTAAGCTAATTTGAAACAAGTGGTCAATAATGAAAAAGAACAACTACTGGACAAGAACTCATTGATTTGTTGCTAGAAGATGACGCGACTCAGGTGTAATAAAACACCCTCACTCACTCACTGCCATCGCTTGATTTCGTACACTTCGCTCCCACCAACATGCACGCAAAGGCCTGGCACGTCGGAGGCATTTGTCTTTAGCCTTGGCACAGCCGAGCCAATCGTCACAGCGATGGCAGAGATGAGATGGCAGATGAATGCGAAGAGAAAAAGCAGATGGGTTAGAGTCAGTCACGATCATGTAAGGAATGATTTGCGTATACCATGCAAGATCTTCCATAGGTGTCTCGATGGGCTTTTGCTATCGTCCAAACTTAATGCTCACTTCCGAACGTGGTCAAATAAATAGACGTAGTTAATTCTTCTACCGCTGAGCAAATCATGCAATTGAACTACAATGACCCTGCTTGAAAAAGCCATTGCTCAATTAATCAAATTGAAAAGACTTTAGTTCACTTATCGGGAGTATGTTACTCCCCACAGGGCGAGTAATAATGTCCCTCATGAAGGGAACCACAGTGCTGACAATGAGAGGCCTCACGTATTGGCACGATTGTGGCGACTGGGTGCAACACCTTATGGCAGATATGGAGACTCATCAAAAGGACAGCTCTACCAATAAGGCAATGACTCAAAGTAGAAGCTACTCCTTCAACTGGACCATCTTAAGTCCAACGAGAACTATTTTCACCACTTTATCATTCTATCTTACGGCTACCAACCACCGTCTCGCATGTGTGACACATCTAACCACTTCTTCCTCCCTTCCTTCTTTCCTTCCTCCCTTCCTTCCTTTCTTCCGTCCCTCCTTTCTCTTTCCTTCTTTTCTTCGAAAAGCAAGCCTGCTGTCCCACCGGTGGGGTATGTGTAGGTTCTTTCATTACCACCACCATCGAAAATGCACATACTGGATGCGCTGCATAAATGCCTTCAACACTCACACCCGTCTTCCCGTCACACGCAGCAACATAAACCCACTACTCAAGTCATTTGAGTAACACTTTTATTCCACTCACATTTCGACCGCATTTCTAGCTCACTGGCATTGTGAGGCGACAGTACAGCCTCATCGTTGTGGGTGGTTGCTATCACTTCCACAAGCACATTCAACGCACCTATACCTCACCTACGCCACAAAGCAGCACATCGTTCCAGTCGCGCCAGCAATAATTATCATCATTAGCCGCCCACATGCACCACAATCCAGCGTGAAGGCAGTGCAGTCACCACACAGAAAGCGCTGCTGACTTTCAAACGGTGAGGCTATCGATTGAATCCATTGATCGTGTCACACACTCAAACATACCGCCACCATAATGTTTGCGAATCGGATGTATCTACAAATGCTCTTCATCTTTGCCTACATTTCGCTTTGGTTTTTCGGTCACTTTGGTTTTTTCGGTTTGCGATTTCTTTTTCTCGCGTGGACCCTCGTGGACATAGCGCAAGCAGTGTCGACGAGGAGAGGTAGGTGCTCGCCTTTACACACACCTCTACTAACGTCCTTGTCATGCAGGTTGCCAAAGACGCCAACAGGCTGTCTCTCACAAAGCACTTCAGACGGATGTTCATGTGGAAGGAGAGTGGGTGGAGCAAGTGGAGGAGACGGAGAACTCGACTGGCGCATCTGATGCGAAGCTGGTGAGGTTCCAACAGATGCTGCAATTCGTCGCCTCGCCTCCAAGTCATTCGATGCGGAGGCGGCAGCGGCGGTTGGCAGAAACGGAAGGAGACACTGGCGCCGCAGACACGACCTACGGTGTTACCGATCTTCCGGATGAGTACGAATGGAGGGAAGAAGGAGGAGGAGGAGGTGGTGGTGTGGATAGCGCAAAGGGCCTTTGCGCTGAAAGGAGGAGGAGGAGGATGAGAAGACGGATGGAGACAAAGGGCCGTTCGACGAGGGACGAGGACGGGCAGGAGGAGGAGGAGGAGGTGTGGGTGGAGCGGGTGAAGCGTGAGCGGGAGCAGGCGCAGGTGCGGGATGGGCAGCGCGAGGAGAACGAGCAGGAGGAGGAGGAGCAGGAGCAGGAGCATGAGGAGCAGGAGGAGGACGGGAGAATGGAGAAGGAGGTGAAGAAGGAGGAGGCGCACAATGTCATCATGGAGAGCGGTCACCACGTACACGGCAAAGCAAAGAAGACGCGCAGCGGCAGGTGGCGTCGGCTCTTCACCAACTCAATCGGTGGACTCGCGTGGCACCAACAACACAAGGGACCACCTCACCAACACCCACACCGACACCGGTTTACAGACTCCATGATGCATTGATGATGGAGCAAAGTGTGCTTCTTGCCTACCACCAATTCACACCAAGTCAAGTTGGTGAGAGCATTGTCCTTCCTGTTAATGCAGCAGCATCTGCACTATGAGCAGCAGCAGCAGCAGCAGGAGGAGGAGAAGGGCGTTGTTGTTGTCGTTGTTTTGGTTGTTAGGGACACTGTAGTTGTCACAGTTGGCTCAGCAGCAGCAGCAGGAGGAGGTAGATGACGATGATGACCTCCACCCATGCCAAGAGCGAAGGACTTCCGTTCTTCCGTCCATCCGTCCGTCCGTCCGTCTCCCTTAACTTCCTTTTTTTTCTCTCCTTTTTCATTTAGTGTTCGGTTGAGATGTCCTGGTGCCAACAATGTCTCGCCCATGTCCACCGTCAGAGTCGACAATTGTGCCCCTGCTGCCATCGCCGATGCCGTTGTTCACCGCCATGCGTGATGTCTCCTCGTTCTTCACTTCTTTCTCCGTTCCGATGCCTCCCCTCTCTCTCTCTCTCTCTACCTCCCTCACTCCCTCACTCCCTGCCTCCCTTCCCCCTCCCTGTTTCCCTCCCTCCCTCCCCGCCTTCCCTCCTTCCTTCCTTCCTTTCTCCCTTCCTCTTCTTCCTCGAGTAGCTGCTCGTCTTCCACCGTCGCCCTTCCTTCTTTCGTATTCACATCTCACCCCTCCGCTTCCTCCCATTCGCATTCATCCGGACCTTCGGCTGTGCCGTAGACGACTGCTGCTGATGCGCCAGCTCCTTCCATTTCGCCACCGTCAGCGATGACTTGCAGTATCCGTTGCAATCTACCAACCTTCACATCAGATGCGACTGCTTGCGAGTTCCCCCTCCGCCCACACTGCCCACCCTGCCCATTCTGTCCCACTTCTCCTGCTTCCACATGAACATTCGTGTGAGGTGCTTTGTGTCAGACAGCTTCTTGGCTTCTTTGGCAACCCACATACCACCTTTCTTATTTTTGTTCTTCTTCTTGTTTCTTCAAATACATCTCTTTTGTTCATTAGACGAACGCCTTATCTCACTTTTCACTTAGTAGGCGGCAGGATGGCTGCGATGCCACAGAATCCACCTTACTGTCGATTTGAGCTCACTCTTCACCGACCACTTCGAAGCATTCAATACCACATCCCGACTCTGTCTTATGGTCGTTGAGTTGTGTCACGCCATCTCCTTCACATTATAACAAGACACGTCGTTTCCAGGCAGCTCTCTCCCTCCACATAAAGTCCACCCGATGGGAAACTGAAGCACATCTTTCAAGTCATTCTTGATGAATGACGAGGAAGGAGCGATGGTTGATGGGATGAAAAGAAGCCCACTGTGGTCTGTTTGTGCCCACTTGACTTCCATGCATCCAAGCAAAGGATGAAGGACGACGAGCAACTAGGCGATGGCACAGGAACTGACTTCTCTTAACAGGGCCACAAGTGGCGCAACTCCTTGCCTCCGCAACTAATTCACTGACTACTTCTTAACAACCCACCAACCAATATCACTTTCGATAGAAATCTCAACTGACATGATCCCTTCAAATTAATCAAGTGACCGAACTCTTCTGCAACAACTGCCTCATTCTCCGCCACCTCACTCAGTGAGGGTTTGCTGCCCTAGTGGTTGCCAATCTATCGGCGTTCGCGTCGTCCTCTTGTCAAGCTTTGGTCCCACGCCATTGAATGTGCAACCACAAAAAATAGTCCACCACAACCTTCCTTCCAAAACTGCTCAGAGAAGTCCCAACAATCTTCAGCTGAAATTCAGTAAAGTACTCAAAAGGAAGATTGTTATTTAAGAGCAAGTTCAACACTCAGGCCGATGTTATTGCGCATAGCACTTGCTGTTAAGCCACCCACATCCCATCGCATCGTCGGTCGGTGATGTCCACGCATACGTGGCAGTAGCAGCAGCTGCAGTCGCAGAAGCGGGGCTCTGTGGAGGAGGCGAAGCATAGAAAGGTTGAACTAGCGCCGTCGACGACTCTCCAAATCCCCGTCCTTCAGGCACCTAGAATATTGACAAAGAGTTTTAAGATGGAAATGCCTCCTCTTCCTAACAGCAAAGCACAAATCAACACTAACACCAAGGACCACCGCCAGTCTACCCAAGCAGTATACCGCAACCCCACTCCACCCCCATTAAGCACACTCCAAACGTCGTTCAAGGCACAAACAACCCCACAAACTAACAAAACAGTCCCCATTTACCGCCTATCGTGCTATACAGTGACAAAAAAATGCACCACGTGAGTAGAAGGACTGATTCCATCGCTCCGAACAACACCTAATCGCCACACTTCCTCATCCAACGACTTTTGAAGTGAAGGCCACAGTCTACCAAAAGTGCTCACCCATCCACCTTTTTCTAACGCCAAGTTAGGCTTTCGCATTAGCGAGGAACCAGAATCCTTCTCTCCGTGATTACAACTGGCAAGAATAAAATCCACACCTTTCAATGCGTCTAAACCTTCTTACTGGTTAGTTCGACCGCAAATCCAAGTCGTTTCTGATGCAAAAAATCAACATTGGCCCCTTACCCAGTTGGGCAGCCAAAAAGGACTGATGAAACTGCTGTTGTTGCGATAGCCATCGTTGGATGAATGAATGAATGAATGAATGAATGAATGAATGAATGAATGAATGAATGAATGAATGAATGAATGAATGAATGAATGTCCCCGTCGGTGATGTCCAGGCATACGCACCAACACAGGCAGAAGCAAAGCTCTGTGGAGGAGGCAGAGAATAGAACGATTGAGTCGCCGTTTCAATCGATGTAGCTGCGTCCACCAACCGTCTGTGCCGTGCAGTATCACAATCCTTCCTTCGCCTTCCAAGCATTCCGAACCGTTGCACCTGCAACATTGAAAAAGAGTAGTAAGACGGAGATGCTTCCCCACTCCCTCTCCTAGCGCAAAGCACAGACCAGCAGAGCCACACCCTACCCTCATGCCGACACAAGCGACCACCTCCAATCCATCCAAGCAGTGCACCACAGCCGTATTGCAACCCCAATCCGCCCCCGCCTTGCCCCTCCCACTTCCTCCCCTCCCCTCCCCCTCCTCCTCCTCTCCACAACTACCTACTTGTGCCTTTTCAACCCATTCGCATTCTTAAGGCTACGTCGCAGTAGTAGTGAGAACAGCGCCACCACTCATCACCTATACAGTCAGCAACAAATTAACTGCCACCCTCCCACACCAACAACATCCCCCTACCTTCGAAAGCAAAATATGCCGCACTTACCACCAGTGACCTCTCACCCATAGCACTTCCATTCGTCATCGTCGTTGTCGCCGTCGCCGTCGCCGTCGTAAGAGAGCGTCAACTTCACTCTTCCACACATAAGCACGACACGCCTCCCCTAGTCTCTCCCCTCCCTCTCCGCCACCCCTCCTCTCCCCGTCCACCCACTTAACCACCCATGCCCCCCCGAAGAAAAAGAGATGCTCACATAATAGCAGTAGTAGTCCCTGTCGTCCATGCCTGCCGACACCTACATCGCACAACCCAGACCGAGACGCCGCCATCACCAACGCCACCGCCAACGCCGCGAATCACTCCAACATCTCGCACTGCCCACCATCACTCCACACAATCATCAAATGCTACTTCACCATCACCACAATAAGTTTGTAGCATCTGAAAAGGGAAAAAAAACCAAGCAATGCAGACATGGACGTGTGACAGTCCAATGCACTGCAAAGCTAACACCAACGAACATAACTGCTGATAGGAGAGAAACGACTTAGCAAGCAAATGCTTAAGACTGCTACAAAGTACAGTCTGCGTAGTGATTCCAAAGCTTCCCACTAGCCCCACTCCTGCTGCTGCTGCGTCTACCTCACTCACTCACCCCCTCTTACTCACTCACCCACTCACTTACTCAGACACCAACTCGTGCCGTCAAAGCTAAAAAACCTACGATTGAACCATCACCGAGGCTCTCTACACAACACCTTTCGCAGCAAGGATCACATCAACACAACAAATTACCCTCGTCCCGCCCCCAGTCCTCCGCCATCTCTATGCGCTGCTGCTCCAACAGTACGCATATCACAGTCATGACAATAGCGCACCTTCACCACACAGGTAAACAGGAAAAGCACCTTTCCACCCAACATAAGAGCAACGCATCGATTCTCTTACTGCACCCACAAAAGGCACCAACAACTCAATCCAATCCTACCTAGGGAGTGCGCGAAGTCATAGCGAAGGCGAGATTCACGCTCATTGCTACAGCTTCATCTCCATCTCCTTCTCCTTCTTCTTCCTCTTCCTCTTCTTCAACGTCTATTCTAGCATGAAAACGGAAAAGGAAAGTGGAGGATAAGATTTATAAACAAGATGAATACTAGCAAGGAAATAATGAACAGCGTTAAAACTCCTCACAAGTCTCTTCATCAAATTCCACCGCATTCATCAAAACTCATTCTTGATTAAATAACTAACTACTTGGAAGCAGCAAACACGATCCTACTTATTCGCAATAAGGATTGTGTAGTGAAAAATCAACGCGATTAGGCAATGCAAATGGAAAACAAAAAGTCTTCACAGCGACTGCAGCTATTTTTGAAACGATTAGCCTAACATATAGAGTGATAAAGAAAGAACAAATATAAGTACAAACGTATGCACGTAATGGGTGCTTGATCGCACAAAAGCACCAAGCAAGTAATTGCCAAGCACTCGGTAAGATTATAACTCCTCTCAACCAAATTGCACCCCACCAATCAAACTCCAACGTCATTAATACAAAAAACACAGCCTCACACACTGCTAAAACGGTCATAATTTATCACTTATAGTGTCATGTAGCTAAATTGCACCTTAGTAAACGTCTCAACAGTCACATTAAGAGGCCTTTGCGTTTACTCCAGCAAGTATGTGTGTAACAGAAGAAAGTCGACATTTAAAATATCTGTTAACAACAAAATCACCAAAACTAACCAAAATGCACCAAACGCTTACAAGATTTCCAACTTCTGACAGCGAACAAAGGCTCACTAATCCGAAACAACGGTGGCCGAAACAGGCAGCTCTTACGCGAGCCACGTACAAACATGACCAATCAGATCAAAGTTCGTTCGGTAAAACAATCAAACTTTTAATATATATGTGTTTTATACGACGCAACAACTAACACAAACTAGAGCAGTTTTGTAACAAACACAAAATTTAAAGCAGAAATACACAAATGAAAGAGTTTACGAATTGCGCACGAGTGAGAGATATGGCAATGAATCTCAGCAGACGACCAAAGCATAGATACTATAGTATAAGGTGCAACAGCGCAAAGCAAAAGTAGTTTCAATAACAACACTTAATTTTAATGTGTCGTCCCCATGGAAAATTTTAATTGTCTTTGGTGTCCAATGCCTTTTTATGGTTCGAATATCTACCCCACTAAGGTCGGTTAAGGTCGTAAATGAATGACTGGCTTGTGCATTCGGCTGAGTGTTGCGCTGTTTTGCTTCTCTTCTCATTCAAATGGGTCGTTTTACTAATGCTTATGGGCCAACGGCTGTTAAGAAATGAATGCCTTGCTATTCGCGACTCAGGACAGTGTTGAGAGTGGATTACGTTAGTTTGTGGCATGTCTACAGTGGATGAAAGGGAGTATGGATGAATGGTTGAGAAGGACCACCGATTTGGCGCCATTGCAGTAGAAGCGGAAGCGCTCCCAAAGTGAAAGGTAAGGTAGGAGCATAGATGCTGGTTATTTTGTGTGTCTATCCATGATTTTATTGCGGTACTTGCATGCACAGGATGGGTTAATTGATTTGTTCTCCTCGAGGAATATGGTGTTAACCAATGCGTTTGCATTTTCACAAGTTGATTGAACCTGCTGAAGACGCGTTTGTAACGCGTTGCACCGTGACCACTCTTCTTGTTACGTTGCACCTACACGTGTGGCATGTGTTTCATATCACCAAGTCATGGCTATCCAGAATACCCGATGTATTTAAAGCAATAAAGGTGGTGAGGGACAGTTGTGTTGTGTGGTATTTGAAAAGGAGGAGGAGGGGAGGTCAGTTGATTAGAAGAAGTGAATGCAGTTAGCGTCATTGTATAGGCGAAACAGGCACTACTGTTGGGTGTGGTGATGAGGATTGCTGCTTAGCAGGTGAAGCGTGTTTTGCGTAGGTGTTACCTCTGACAGCAGGGATTCACAGCGACTGGAGTGGGTCTTGCTGGATTACTTAGTGACGTGGCCTCATGACTATGGGTAAATCGTGGGGTATGCGCGAACAAATAGTGTAGAAGTTGATTGTGAGGGTAAGTGTTGAATTCAGCTCTGCCTTGTGTAGAGTGTTCGGCTGTCTGTTAAGGAGAGGAAGGAGGTAGGGAAGAGGATGGGAGGTGGAGGAGGGCACATACAGTGAAAAGCGCATCATTCCACGCAACACCCTGCCAATTTCGACGCTTGAATCATCTTGAGGTGGAATTAGTCCTTCTACTCACGTGGTGCATTTTTTGTCACTGTATAGCACGATAGGCGGTAAATGGGGACTGTTTTGTTGGTTTGTGGGGTTGTTTGTGCCTTGAACGACGTTTGGAGTGTGCTTAATGGGGGTGGAGTGGGGTTGCGGTATACTGCTTGGGTAGACTGGCGGTGGTCCTTGGTGTTAGTGTTGATTTGTGCTTTGCTGTTAGGAAGAGGAGGCATTTCCATCTTAAAACTCTTTGTCAATATTCTAGGTGCCTGAAGGACGGGGATTTGGAGAGTCGTCGACGGCGCTAGTTCAACCTTTCTATGCTTCGCCTCCTCCACAGAGCCCCGCTTCTGCGACTGCAGCTGCTGCTACTGCCACGTATGCGTGGACATCACCGACCGACGATGCGATGGGATTTGCGTGGCTTAACAGCAAGTGCTATGCAGAATAACATCGGCCTGAGTGTTGAACTTGCTCTTAAATAACAATCTTCCTTTTGAGTACTTTACTGAATTTTAGTTGAAGATTGTTGAGACTTCTCTGAGCAGTTTTGGAAGGTTGTGGTGGACTGTTTTTTGTGGTTGCACATTCAATGGCGTGGGACCAAAGCTTGACGAGAGGACGACGCGAACGCCGATAGATTGGCAACCACTAGGGCAGCAAACCCTCACTGAGTGAGGTGGCGGAGAATGAGGCAGTTGTTGCAGAAGAGTTCGGTCACTTGATTAATTTGAAGGGATCATGTCAGTTGAAATTTCCATCGAAAGTGATATTGGTTGGTAGGTTGTTAAGAAGTAGTCAGTGAATTAGTTGGGGATGCAAGGAATTGCGCCACTTGTGACCCTGTTTGGAGAAGTCAGTTCCTGTGCCATCACCTAATTGCTCGTCCTCCTTCATCATTTGCTTGGATGCATGGAAGTCAAGCCGGCATAGACAGACGGCAGTGGGCTTCTTTTCATCCCATCAACCATCGCTCCTTCCTCGTCATTCATCAAGAATGACTTGAAAGATGTGCTTCAGTTTCCCATCGGGTGGACTTGATGTGGAGGGAGAGAGCTGCCTGGAAACGACGTGTCTTGTTATAATGTGAAGGAGATGGCGTCACACAACTCAACGACCATAAGACAGAGTCGGGATGTGGTATTGAATGCTTCGAAGTGGTCGGTGAAGAGTGAGCTCAAACCGACAGTAAGGTGGATTCTGTGGCATCGCAGCCATCCTGCCGCCTACTAAGTGATAAGTGAGATAAGGCCTTCGTCTAATGAATAAAAGAGATGTATTTGAACAAACAAGAAGAAGAACAAAAATAAGAAAGGTGGTATGTGGGTTGCCAAAGAAGCCAAGAAGCTGTCTGACACAAAGCACCTCAGACGAATGTTCATGTGGAAGCAGAGGAAGTGGGACAGAATGGGCAGGGTGGGCAGTGTGGGCGGAGGGGGAACTCGCAAGCAGTCGCATCTGATGTGAAGGTTGGTAGATTGCAACGGATACTGCAAGTCATCGCTGACGGTGGCGAAATGGAAGGAGCCGGCGCATCAGCAGCAGACGTCCACGGCACGACCGAAGGTCCAGATGAATGCGAATGGGAGGAAGCGGAGGGGTGAGATGTGAATACGAAAGAAAGAAGGGCGACGGTGGAAGACAAGCAGCTACTCGAGGAAGAAGAGGAAGGGAGAAAGGAAGGAAGGAAGGAGGGAAGGCGGGGAGGGAGGGAGAGAAACAGGGAGGGGGAAGGGAGGCAGGGAGTGAGGGAGGGAGGGAGGGAGAGAGAGAGAGAGAGAGGGGAGGCATCGGAGCGGAGAAAGGAGTGAAGAACGAGGAGACATCACGCATGGCGGTGAACAACGGCATCGGTGATGCCAGCAGGGGCACAATTGTCGACTCTGACGGTGGACATGGGCGAGACATTGTTGGCACCAGGACATCTCAACCGAACACTAAATGAAAAAGGAGAGAAAAAAAAGGAAGTTAAGGAGAGACGGACGGACGGACGGATGGATGGAAGAACGGGAGTCCTTCGCTCTTGGCATGGGTGGAGGTCATCATCGTCATCTACCTCCTCCTCCTGCTGCTGCTGAGCCAACTGTGACAACTACAGTGTCCCTAACAACCAAAACAACGACAACAACAACGCCCTTCTCCTCCTCCTCCTCCTCCTGCTGCTGCTGCTGCTGCTCATAGTGCAGATGCTGCTGCATTAACAGGAAGGACAATGCTCTCACCAACTTGACTTGGTGTGAATTGGTGGTAGGCAAGAAGCACACTTTGCTCCATCATCAATGCATCATGGAGTCCGTAAACCGGTGTCGGTGTTGGTGAGGTGGTCCCTTGTGTTGTTGGTGCCACGCGAGCCCACCGATTGAGTTGGTGAAGAGCCGACGCCACCTGCCGCTGCGTGTCTTCTTTGCTTTGCCGTGTGCGTGGTGACCACTCTCGATGATGACATTGTGCGCCTCCTCCTTCTTCACCTCCTTCTCCATTCTCCCGTCCTCCTCCTGCTCCTCATGCTCCTGCTCCTGCTCCTCCTCCTCCTGCTCGTTCTCCTCGCGCTGCCCATCCCGCACCTGCGCCTGCTCCCGCTCACGCTCCACCCGCTCCACCCACACCTCCTCCTCCTCCTGCTGCCCGTCCTCGTCCCTCTTCGAACGGCCCTTTGTCTCCATCCGTCTTCTCATCCTCCTCCTTTCAGCGCAAAGGCCCTTTGCGCTATCCACACCACCACCATCTCCTCCTTCTTCCCTCCATTCGTACTCATCCGGAAGGTCGGTAACACCGTAGGTCGTGTCTGCGGCGCCAGTATCTCCTTCTGTTTCTGCCGACCGTCGCTGCCGCCTCCGCATCGAATGACTTGGAGGCGAGGCGAAGAATTGCAGTATCTGTTGGAACCTCACCAGCTTCGCATCAGATGCGCCAGTCGAGTTCTCCATCTCCTCCACCTGCTCCACCTGCTCCACTTGCTCCACCCGCTCTTCTTCCACATGAACATCTGTCTGAAGTGCTTTGTGAGAGACAGCCTGTTGGCGTCTTTGGCAACCTGCATGACAATGAGGTTAGTAGAGGTGTGTGTAAAGGCGAGCACCTACCTCTCCTCGTGGACACTGCTTGCGCCATGTCCACGAGGGTCCACGCGAGAAAGAAAAATCGCAAACGGAAAAAACCAAAGTGACCGAAAAACCAAAGCGAAATGTACACCAAGACGAAGAGCATTTGCAGATACATCCGATTTGCAAACATTGTAGTGGCGGTATGTTTGAGTGTGTGACACGATCAATGGATTCAATCGATAGCCTCACCATTTGAAAGTCAGCAGCGCTTTCTGTGTGGTGACTGCACTGCCATCACGCTAAATTGTGGTGCATGTTGGCGGCTAATGATGATAATTATTACTGGCACGACTGGAACGATGTACTGCTTTGTGGTGTAGGTGAGGTATAGGTGCGTTGAATGTGCTTGTGGAAGTGATAGCAACCACCCACAACGATGAGGCTGTACTGTCGCCTCACAATGCCAGTGAGCTAGAAATGCGGTTGGAATGCGAGTGGAATAAAAGTGTTACTCAAATGACTTGAGTAGTGGGTTTCTGCTGCTGCCTGTGACGGGAAGACGGGTGTGAGTGTTGAAGGCATTTATGCAGCATATCCAGTATGTGCATTTTCGATGGTGGTGGTAAGGAAAGAACCAACACATGTTACACCGGTGGGACAGCAGGCTTGCTTTTCGAAGAAGAGAAGGAAAGAGAAAGGAGGGACGGAAGAAAGGAAGGAAGGGAGGAAGGAAAGAAGGAAGGGAGGAAGAAGTGGCTAGATGTGTCACACATGCGAGACGGTGGTTGGTAGCCGTAAGATAGAATGATAAAGTGGTGAAAATAGTTCTCGTTGGACTTAAGATGGTCCAGTTGAAGGAGTAGCTTCTACTTTGAGTCATTGCCTTATTGGTAGAGCTGTCCTTTGATGAGCCTCCATATCTGCCATAAGGTGTTGCACCCAGTCGCCACAATCGTGCCAATACGTGAGGCCTCTCATTGTCAGCACTGTGGTTCCTTTCATGAGGGACATTATTATTCGCCCTGTGGGTAGTAACATACTCCCGATAAGTGAACTCAAGTCTTTTCAAATTGATGAATTGAGCAATGGCTTTTTCAAGCAGAGTTATTGTAGTTCAATTGCATGATTTGCTCAGCGGTAGAAGGATTAACTGCGTCTATTTATTCGACCACGTTCGGAAGTGAGCATTAAGATTGGACGATAGCAAAAGCCCATCGAGACACCTATGGAAGATCTTGCATGGTATACGCAAATCATTCCTTACATGATCAGCATGAGCTCTGTATTCGCAAGGCGTGAGATCGTGACTGACTCTAACCCATCTGCTTTTTCTCTTCGCATTCATCTGACATCTTATCTCTGCCATCGCTGTGGCGATTGGCTCGGCTGTGCCAAGGCTAAAGACAAATGCCTCCGACGTGCCAGGCCTTTGCGGGCATGTTGGTGGGAGCGAAGTGTACGAAAACAAGCGATGGCAGTGAGTGAGTGAGGGTGTTTGATTACACCTGAGTCGCGTCATCTTCTAGCAACAAATCAATGAGTTCTTGTCCAGTAATTGTTCTCTTTCATGATTGACCACTTGTTTCAAATTAGCTGAACTAGTCTGCACCATGCCATCTCCATGCGGTACAGCAATGTTGAATGTGTCGTAGCAACCTCGCGACTTCCAGAAATTAGCGCATTTTAACATCAAACAAGGTTAGCAACTGCAGTGTAGTCAGAAAAGTGGAAGAACGATGGTGTCGCAGCAATGTATAATTATATGGCTTAACTCCCTCCCCACCTTATTCCTCCTCCCTCTTTCCTCCCTCCATTCAAACATATTAAACCCCCCAAGTGCGAAACAAATATACTTCATTGTTTCCTTTTCTCACTATAATGTTATGTGTCATTCACATTTATCTTCAATTCATCTTCTTATCCTGATGATAGCCACCCAATCCTTGTGTATAGTATTCTATGAAAAGAGGATTTTCACCCTTTGCACACGCATGCCTAATTTCTTCTATTGTTTCTGCATTTCTAATTCTTACGCTTTTTATTTACTACATTCTGATTTCTCTACAATACCTCAAAGTTAATGCATTGTTTGTTTGATTGCCGGTATCGGCTACGGTGACTTGGGTGACCATGTTGCTCCAAACGGGCGAGCTGGTCTTCGGACCACGCCACCGGTCTCTACACTCTGCTTGCTGAATATATATACATTCTATTTAGGTATTATGCCCTCTTTTGCTTTTAATGAAGTCTTGCAACGCTACATCACATTTGTTGCACACATTGAAATTGCCCAACCGCTTTCCAGTTAGTGTTCCACAACAAAGAACAACTTATTGCTGTGTTGTAGCATCCCTATTCTTGAGACCTATTTGCTGTTTGTCAACTACTTTTCCTTTGCCATCGAGACCTATCAGCGTGGTTTTACGACGTTCTCATGGTCGTCGCCGTTGTCGCCTTGTGAGGCAAAACCTCTCCACAATGCAGCATTACAAAGAAACATTAACTCATTCTTAGATAGCTCGAACGAGTTTGTTTTCTCTAGGCCCCGTCGATTACATTTACGTGTCGCCATATTATGCAACAATACAATGTCACGTATTTATTTGAGAAGTAACTTGCGCGAAGCTCTACCACACAAATAATGAGGCTAATTTTGAAGCGAAACTATCGTTATCCTTGACAAAACAAATTTCATTTCATTTCCATCGTGACAAGTCTGACATAAAGAACATTTCATGTTATTTCTGATTTGATATTTCCACCACATGCCTACATCAGAACATGCAGGCCAACAGTCCAGCATAACTTGCCAAAGGTATAAGATACAAAAGACTGCAGACACACCAACAGATGTTATTGAAAGGCGTTCGACAAACCAATCTCCCACAATAATCTCCATCCCGTCTGTATGTTCCATCAGCGTTTCATTCAACTCCGCATAGTTGCCCTGTGGTGGCAATAGCTACCACGTCTGCTCAAGGGAACCGCGTGATGGAATGACAACACAACTACCATTTGGAACGCATTGCAGAGGAGATGGTGATATGAGATTAATCAAGCAGCATGGAGCCTTCCCTCCCTTCTCGCCTACTTAGCATACATGCCCATGTGCAGAGCGGTTGGAGGCATCTTATCTTCCTTCTTACACAAACATCCCCACCGACCCAATTACCCACTTGTTACACACTCTGCACCTTCTAGAGCCATTCTTAAGGCTAAGTGACAGCATGCCGCTCCTCCTAAAGACTCATGACACCTCCAACAGTAGGCAATCTACTTCAAAATGCACTCATTACCTGTACAGCCAACAATTATCTGCCACCCAACAAAGCAAGGGCAGTTCTACACATCCTGAAGCAAATGCGTTATGGCCAGCGAACCTTCAATCCACAATAGAACATCTCTATCACCAATTCACACATAGGTACTGCAGTTTTCTCAGTATTTGCCTTCCCCCTGAAGACAAAAGAGGACATCATACTCGGGTTAAATACATACACGTGCATTCAAAATACCACTCCGAAGAGATACAACGATGGCGCATTTAAGTGGCCTCACCACCAAAATCCGTCATTCAATGAACCACCAACGCATAACACGGTTCACTTCGCCTCGTCCAGCGCCGTCCGCCGTGCTCTCCTCGATAAGGCTACTGCGTCGTCAGTCTCCCCATCTCCCATGCTGCAAGCTCATTCCGTATGGGATAAGGGGCAAATGTGTTAACCACCACGCGTGTCCATCATCAGTGGAGGAAACATTGGTCTGAAAGCGATTATTCAAACTCATGTCAACGGTACGGGATCACAACAACTATAGTGACAGTTTTTAAGCCTATAACATTCGACAAGTGATTATCGAATATGACAATGAGTCGCACAGGGAATCATTCGTACATATCAAAGCATCATAAGTACACTTCCAATTACTCCACACCTACTTCACACTGGCATCATCTCATTTCACAGTGGTAAAAGCGACAATGCCTGAGCGACAATGACAAAGCGATTGACCACTCCACATTACTGGCAATAGCGACCGCACCCACGCACACGGGTGCGGGCACACATCCCAACTCCCAACAGACCATTACTTTCGGCAACTGTTTCGCATCTTCAATGCCACCTTCAATGCGAAATGGAGCATTCTGGTTCCCGGTCTTCGAAAAAGGAGCTTATTAGCTTTGCAATAAAAGAAGAACAGGAGCAGTTGGAAGCCGCATGAAGACTTGATCTCTCACTACTACCTCGACACAGGCCTGCACCATCCCCGGTCACGTTGTCGGCGACAAAGGTCCTCTCAAACGCCACCATCACAAGTTACCCCTTCAAAGGCGCAAAGAACATTCGAATCAAACAGAGATTGCAAATTTCGTACCAATGGAATGAAGAGTCTGCTACCGCGATGGCATTCCATCCGGTATTAGGTGGCAAGTGCGCACCAAATTGACGAAGAGGTGAACAGCGAGGCGAAGGGTTGTGACACCGTGCACCACTAAGACATTTGTTTGGATAATTTTAAGTCTGTCTATCAACGACAATGCAGATAGTGGTGGTTTCAGGCCCCACTGCAGCCCTTTGGTGCTCGTCTGGCACTTGGAACTTAAGATCTGATAAGCATGGTCAGTACAAAAGGAGACATGTCTCCATGTTGGAGGACTGGTGGGTGAATGGAACCGCTGACAAAGATTTGCACATTCGAAGGGTTGGCAGACGTCAGACACCAGAACAGCATTCCAGATTTGGAGAGTACAGAAGAGTTGACTGTTGGGCTGAGCTAAATGACGACGGCAAATCGTGGCTGAAAATAAATTAATGGAATCCAAAAGCCAATTTACTAATGACATTGGGAAAGAAACAACTTCAAAGACTCGCCCTTGTCTCCCTAGGTTGAAGCATTAATTTTCGATTGGGAGAATGGCCGAAAGCACACTGACTTTGACTGGTGTGGGCGAACAGATTGATTTCACCTTAAGCACGCCTCCACTCCCACCTCACGACTCGCTAATCGCCCTCATCTTTTTCGTCTTCATTTGATAAGTCATGCATGAATTCGAATGAGTTTACCCGCATTTGTTGACGATCGCAACAGCGCGCTAATGTTACCAACCATTGAGGACACTGCGGCAACACCTGGGGTAAAGACGACTGTATCAATAGCTTCAGAGGAGAGACACTTGAAATGTAATATAGACCTGCAATCTAGTCTTCTTCCTTGATTCTCATTTCAGCACGTGCTATTTAATGAACAGCTACTCGGAGTAGGTCTTGATCCACATACGAAAAATTGCAAGAACACTAAAATGAAATCAAGAGATGCTGACGATAGAGGAAAACCGTACCGAAGGTCGCAAAGAGAAGGAAGGAAGGAGGGAGGTGGGAGGAGGGAGGAAGTGAGGCAGTGAGGAAGGGTCAGAGTAAAGTGAGGTGTAGCCGCTCCCACAAAGCAGGCGTCTAAGTGCACTTGCAGCAGTTAAGAACAACCGTAGCAGCAAAAACTGGAGCCGCTGGTGCAATAATTGGGATTGTAAAAGTGTGTACTTGGGGCCAACTTCGGCAGCCCGTTCGGAAAAAGTGACATTTACGAAGCATTGCGCAGCTTTTATTCTTGTTAAGGACGTCAAAGACACTAAATTCGATGGAAATTTGCTTCCCTCGGTGAAGCGTCTGTTATAAGTATGGAGGCACTATCGGCTAACACAAAATATGAATCCCGCCTTTGCCATTACTTCGAACGTTGCTCAGGTGAGAATGAATCTCAATTTACGAATTGTCATCATTCCCTCTTATGTGTTTATGTTTTTAATGTACGCGTTTTTGATGAGTATTTCCCTTTTGCCACAGATCGCCAAATCTTTTCATAATTGGTGCATAGCAGAAGTTGGGTTGTCCAAGTTATTGCACTCATGTCGGTAGATTAGATTGCGCTTGTTGGACACTTCGCACTGGAATTACTTATTAAGATCTACATCACTGATTGGAACCTGAGTCCTTGGTTGTGTTGACCTTTCCTTAATACAGTGCATGTGCAAGATATAAGTAGCCACTTGGTCATGGGTTCGGCTTCGACATGACTTGGTGTCCGATTCCGAGCCGGGCACAAAGGACTGGGTCTAGGGGAAATGAAGTTGTTTTTGCGAAGGGCTGTAACGGAACTTTGTGCAATGGAATTGAGTAGCTTTAAATTCCTAGTCACGTTTTTAATTGGGTTAGTTTGAACGGGGCGCTGACAGGGCGATTGGAAACGCGCTGTAGGCAATGCAGTTGTAAAACTGTAACTTGTGTCATTGAATGTCAAACCATGCGCGATATGTTGGTAAACACGAAGTGATTGAACAGGTGTGTACAGATGTGGTGCTTTCATTTCTTTATCGCAGGTTGTTAGAGGCTGCAACGGGATGGAGCAGCTACTGGTGTACTGGTTTTGGCTCCTACAAGTTTGGCGTAATTGGGCAGGTATTGACGAGGTAGGACGTGGTGGAGAAGCGAGTGCATATGTTGCAGGAGGTGAGCAGACATGGAGAATGGAACAGATTAAATATGTGACGCGCAGGAGAATGAAGAACCAACCAGGTGGTAAGATGTTTTTCTATCAGACAAAATATTGAGTAGATCCAGTAAAATTGTCCCCTGCCTACTATATGCAGCTTATCCCATATTGAAGCGCATATTTTTGGGATTGGACTGTTTGGTTATTTGTTTGTTTATTTTGCACGGATCTGTGAGGAGCATAGTGCCGAGGTGGTGCGTGGGTGCGGAAGTAGATTTCGGTGGCATCGGTTGACGTAGGTCACTGGTAGATTGCACCTTGCACGGTATCGAGCGGACCTGGGAAGTCTGTCATGACGAATGGTTGTTTATGTGTGTCTGTTTCAAAGGAAAAGTGGGTCGCCACCTCCACTGTCCAGGTGTTTTGGTGGTTGCATGTGGATGGAATTGTGGTATGCAAGCCGTATGAGGAGGTGGAGGGGAGGGGGGGATGAGGGGATGTGTTGGGTTTATCAGTTTGCACTGTGATGTGATTGCATGGAGGTGACGCAGTGGGTGTTTGTTGTTTACCGTTTGGGAGTTGATGACGAGGGGTATATGGTGGGTGTGAGGCAGGACGTTAGGGTTGCCGCATGCATGAGATGCAGGTGGTGGCTGGATGTGTTAGTGGATTCTTTACGAGTAGCAGTTTTTATAATGCTGACTGTCTGGTGGAGTGTGGGCTTGGGACTGTCCTGTAGCGGAAGTGTGAGTATTTTGCAGACAGTCAGCGTTGGAGTCGAAGTTGTCTGGGGTGGTGCGTGGCTGCTGTTGATGTGATTGCGTTTGTGATGCGATGGGTGATCGGTGTGTGGGGTGGCGATTTGCACTGAGGTAAATTGCAAGCGCATGTACTCCTGCCCACTGGCCATAGGGAGTGAGACGAAGCCCGTCTGCATTGACTACGCTGCTGGTGGTCATCTTCCTATGGCCCTTGAGTGCAGGTGCTCTGCCACTGTGATGGAACGCGTAGACGAGATGTCACCCAATAGCACATTGACTTGTTTTGACAGCGTTGCTTGGTGTAATATTCGACGTTCCATGTTTTGCAATGCCCTTTTTAATTGGACTGCTGCTGGCTTTTTTGGTATGCTCATTGATTTGATGAGATTGTGGGGATGGCGGATGATGATGGGTCTATTTTTAACGACATCACAGACTCATCAGGCTGCCAACAACACTTATCTTTGGCGTCGGTGGCAATGGCAAAGGGGAATATGGATGCCGTCGCCGTTGCATTGGACCGTTTCACGTCCATCTCTGCATTGCTTGGTTTTTTTCCCTTTTCAGATGCTACAAACTTACTGTGGTGATGGTGAAGTGGCATTTGATGATTGTGTGGAGTGATGGTGGGCATTGCGAGATGTTGGAGTGATTGGCGGCGTTGGCGGTGGCGCTGTCGGTGGTGGCGTCTCGGTCTGGGTTGTGCGATGTAGGTGTCGGCAGGCATGGACGACAGGGACTACTACTGCTATTATGTGAGCATCTCTTTGTTTTCGAGGGGCATGGGTGGTTAAGTGGGTGGATGGGGAGAGCTCGGGTGGCGGAGAGGGAGGGGAGAGACTAGGGGAGGCGTGTCGCGCTTATGTGTGAAAGAGTGAAGGTGACGCTCTCTTACGACGGCGACGGCGACGGCGATAACGACGACGACGATGACGAATAGAAGCGCTATGGGTGAGAGGTCACTGGTGGTAAGTGCGGCATAATTTGCTTTCGAAGGTAGGGGGATGTTGTTGGTGTGGGAGGGTGGCAGTTAATTTGTTGCTGACTGTATAGGTGATGAGTGGTGGCGCTGTTCTCACTACTACTGAGACGTAGCCTTGAGAATGCGAATGGGTTGAAAAGGCACAAGCAGGTAGTTGTGAAGAGGAGGATGGGGAAGGGGAGGGGAGGAAGTGGGAGGGGCAAGGTGGGGGGGATTGGTGTTGCAATGCGGCTGTGGTGCACTGCTTGGATGGATTGGAGGTGGTGGCTCTGCTGGTCTGTGCTTTGCGCTAGGAGAGGGGGTGGGGAAGCATCTCCGTCTTACAACTCTTTTTCAATGTTGCAGGCGCAACGGTTTGGAATGCTTGGGAGGCGAAGGATTGTGATACTGCACGGTACAGACGGTTGGTGGACGCAGCTACATCGATTGAAGCGGCGACTCAATCGTTCTATTCTCTGCCTCCTCCACAGAGCTTTGCTTCTGCCTGTGTTGGTGCGTATGCCTGGACATCACCGACGGGGGCATTCATTCATTCGTTCATTCATTCATTCATCCAACGATGGCTATCGCAGCAACAGCAGTTTCATCAGTCCTTTTGGGCTGCCCAACTGGGTAAGTGGCCAATGTTGATTTTTTTGCATCAGAAACGACTTGGATTTGCGGTCGGACTAACCAGTAAGAAGGTTTAGACGCATTGGAAGGTGTGGATTTTATTCTTGCCAGTTGTAATCACGGAGAGAAGGATTCTGGTTCCTCACTAATGCGAAAGCCTAACTTGGCGTTAGAAAAAGGCGGATGGGTGAGCACTTTTGGTGGACTGTGGCCTTCACTTCAACAAGTCGTTGGATGAGGAAGTGTGGCGATTAGGTGTTGTTCGGAGCGATGGAATCAGTCCTTCTACTCACGTGGTGCATTTTTTTGCCACTGTATAGCACGATAGGTGGTAAATGGGGACTGTTTTGTTGGTTTTTGTGGTTGTTTGTGCCTTGAACGACGTTTGGAGTGTGCTTAATGGGGTAGGAAGTTGCGGTATACTGCTTGGGTAGGCTGGCGGTGGTCCCTTGTGTTAGTGTTGATTTGCACTTTGCTGTGAGGAGGAAGAGGAGGAGGAGGAGATGAAAGAGGAGGCATTTCCATCTGACAACTCGTTGTCAATATTCTAGGTGCCTGAAGGACGGGGATTTGGAGAGTTGTCGACGGCGCTAGTTCAACCTTTCTATGCTTCGCCTCCTCCACAGAGCCCCGCTCCTGCGATTGCAGCTGCTGCCACTGCCACGTATGCGTGGACATCACCGACCGACGATGCGATGGGATGTGGGTGGCTTAACAGCAAGTGCTATGCGCAATAACATCGGCCTGAGTGTTGAACTTGCTCTTAAATAACAATTTTCCTTTTGAGTACTTTACTGAATTTTAGTTGAAGATTGTTGTGACTTTCTCTGAGCGGTTTTGGAAGGTTGTGGTAGACTATTATTTTGTAGTTGCACAGTCAGCGGCGTGGGACTAAAGCTTGACGAGAGGACGACGCGAACGCCGATAGCTTGGCAACCACTAGGGCAGCAAACCCTCACTGAGTGAGGTGACGGAGAATGAGGCAGTTGTTGCAGAAGAGTTCGGCCACTTGATTAATTTGAAGGGATCATGTCAGTTGAGATTTCTATCGAAAGTGATATTGGTTGGTAGGTTGTTAAGAAGTAGTCAGTGAATTAGTTGCGGAGGCAAGGAGTTGCGCCACTTGTGACCCTGTTTGGAGAAGTCAGTTGCTGTGCCATCACCTAGTTGCTTGTCGTCCTTCATCATTTGCTTGGATGCATGGAAGTCAAGTCGGCATAGACAGACCGCAGTGGGCTTCTTTTCATCCCATCAACCATCGCTCCTTCCTCGTTATTCATCAGGAATGACTTAAAAGACAAGCACTTTATGTGGAGGGAGAGAGCTGCCTGGAAACGACGTGTCTTGTTATAATGTGAAGGAGATGGCGTCACACAACTCAACGACCATATGACAGAGTCGGGATGTGGTATTGAATGCTTCGAAGTGGGCGCTGGAGAGTGAGGAGCCCAAACCGACAGTAAGGTGGGTTCCGTGGCATCACCGCCATCCTGCCGCCTACTAAGTGATCAGTAAGATAAGGCGTTCGTCTGATGAACAAAAGAGATTTATTTGAACAAAAAAGAAGAAGAAGAAGAAGAAGAAGAACGATAATAAGAAAGGTGGTATGTGAGTTGCCAAAGAAGCCAAGAAGCTATCTGACACAAAGCACTTCAGACGAATGTTCATGTGGAAGCAGAGGAAGTGGGACAGAATGGGCAGGGTGGGCAGTGTGGGCTGAGAGGGAACTCGCAAGCAGTCGCATCTGATGTGAAGTTTGGTGGATTACAACGGATACTGCAAGTCGTGGCTGACGGTGGCGAAATGGAAGGAGCCGACGCATCAGCAGCAGACGTCCACGGCACGACCGAAGGTCCGGATGAATGCGAATGAGAGGAAGCGGAGGGGTGAGATGTGAATACGAAAGAAGGAAGGGCGACGGTGGAAGACAAGCAGCTACTCGAGGAAGAAGAGGGAGAAAGGAAGGACGGAGGGAGGGAGGGAAGGAAGGCGGGGAGGGAGGGAGGGAGGGAAACAGGGAGGGGGAAGGGAGGCAGGGAGTGAGGGAGGGAGAGAGAGAGAGAGAGAGGAGGCATCGGAACGGAGAAGGAAGTGAAGAACGAGGAGACATCACGCATGGCGGTGAACAACGGCATCGGTGATGGCAGCAAGGGCACAATTGTCGACTCTGATGGTGGACATGGACGAGACATTGTTGGCACCAGGACATCTCAACCGAACACTAAATGTAAAAGGGGAGAAAAAAAAAGGAAGTTAAGGGAGACGGACGGACGGACGAAGAAACGGAAGTCCTTCGCTCTTGGCATGGGTGGAGGTCATCATCGTCATCTACATCCTGCTGCTGCTGCTGAGCCAACCGTGACAACTACAGTGTCCCTAACAACCAAAACAACGACAACAACAACGCCCTTCTCCTCCTCCTCTTGCTGTTGCTGCTGCTGTAACTGGTGCTCATAGTGCAGATGCTGCTGCATTAACAGGAAGGACAATGCTCTCACCAACTTGACTTGGTGTGAATTGGTGGTAGGCAAGAAGCACACTTTGCTCCATCATCAATGCATCATGGAGTCTGTAAACCGGTGTCGGTGTCGGTGTCGGTGTGGGTGTTGGTGAGGTGGTCCCTTGTGTTGTTGGTGCCACGCGAGTCCACCGATTGCGTTGGTGAAGAGCCGACGCCACCTGCCGCTGCGCGTCTTCTTTGCTTTGCCGTGTACGTGGTGACCGCTCTCCATGATGACATTGTGCGCCTTCTCCTTCTTCACCTCCTTCTCCATTCTCCCGTCCTCCTCCTGCTCCTCATGCTCCTGCTCGTGCTCCTCGCGCTGCCCATCCCGCACCTGCGCCTGCTCCCGCTCACGCTCCTCCCGCTCCACCCACTCCACCCACACCTCCTCCTCCTCCTGCCTGTCCTCGTCCCTCCTCGAACGGCCCTTTGTCTCCATCCGTCTTCTCATCATCCTCCTCCTCCTTTCAGCGCAAAGGCCCTTCGCGCTATCCACACCACCACCTCCTCCTTCTTCCCTCCATTCGTACTCATCTGGAAGGTCGGTAACACCGTAGGTCGTGTCTGCGGCGCCGGTATCTCCTTCCGTTTCTGCCAACCGCCGCTGTTGCCTCCGCATCGAATGACTTGGAGGCGAGGCGAAGAATTGCAGCATCTGTTGGAACCTCACCAGCTTCGCATCAGATGCGCCAGTCGAGTTCTCCATCTCCTCCACCTGCTCTGTCTGCTCCACTTGCTCCACCCACTCTTCTTCCACATGAACATCTGCCTGAAGTGCTTTGTGAGAGACAGCCTCTTGGCGTCTTTGGCAACCTGCATGACAATGAGGTTAGTAGAGGTGTGTGTAAAGGCGAGCACCTACCTCTCCTCGTGGACACTGCTTGCGCCATGTCCACGAGGGTCCACGCGAGAAAGAAAAATTGCAAACGGAAAAAACCAAAGTGACCGAAAAACCAAAGCGAAATGTAGACCAGCAGAAAGAGCATTTCTGCATACAACCGATTCGCAAACATTGTTGTGGCGGTATGTTTGAGTGTGTGACACGATCAATGGATTCAATCGATAACCTCACCATTTGAAAGTCAGCAGCGCTTTCTGTGTGGTGACTGCACTATCACCACGCTGGATTGTGGTGTAGGTTGGCGGCTAATGATGATAATTATTACTGGCACGACTGGAACGATGTACTGCTTTGTGGTGTAGGTGAGGTGTAGGTGCGTAGAATGTGTTTGTGGAAGTGATAGCAACCACCCACAACGATGAGGCTGTACTGTCGCTTCACAATGCCAGTGAGCTAGAAATGTGGTTGGGATGCGAGTGGAATAAAAGTGTTACTCAAATGACTTTAGTAGTGGGTTTCTGTTGCTGCGTGTGACGGGAAGACGGGTGTGAGTGTTGAAGGCATTTATGCATCATATCCAGTATGTGCATTTTCGATGGTGGTGGTAAGGAAAGAACCAACACATACCACACCAGTGGGACAGCAGGCTTGCTTTTCGAAGAAGAGAAGGAAAGAGAAAGGAGGGACGGAAGAAAGGAAGGAAGGGAGGAAGAAGTGGCTAGATGTGTCACACATGCGAGACGGTGGTTGGTAGCCGTAAGATGGAATGATAAAGTGGTGAAAATAGTTCTCGTTGAACTAAAGATATTCCATTTGAAGGAGTAACTTCTACTTTGAGTCATTGCCTTATTGGTAGGGCTGTCCTTTTGATGAGCCTCCATATCTGCCATAAGGTGTTCCACTCAGTCGCCACAATCGTGCCAATACGTGAGGCCTCTCATTGTCAGCACTGTGGTTCCTTTCATGAGGGACATTATTATTCGCCCTGTGGGTAGTAACATACTCCCGATAAGTGAACTAAAGTCTTTTCAAATTGATGAATTGAGCAATGGCTTTTTCAAGCAGAGTTATTGTAGTTCAATTGCATGATTTGCTCAGCGGTAGAAGAATTAACTGCGTCTATTTATTCGACCACGTTCGGAAGTGAGCATTAAGATTGGACGATAGCAAAAGCCCATCGAGACACCTATGGAAGATCTTGCATGGTATACGCAAATCATTCCTTACATGATCAGCATGAGCTCTGTATTCGCAAGGCGTGAGATCGTGACTGACTCTAACCCATCTGCTTTTTCTCTTCGCATTCATCTGACATCTTATCTCTGCCATCGCTGTGGCGATTGGCTCGGCTGTGCCAAGGCTAAAGACAAATGCCTCCGACGTGCCAGGCCTTTGCGGCCATGTTGGTGGGAGCGAAGTGTACGAAAACAAGCGATGGCAGTGAGTGAGTGAGGGTGTTTTATTACACCTGAGTCGCGTCATCTTCTAGCAACAAATCAATGAGTTCTTGTCCAGTAATTGCTCTCTTTCATGATTGACCACTTGTTTCAAATTAGCTGAACTAGTCTGCACCATGCCATCTCCATGCGGTACAGCAATGTTGAATGTTTCGTAGCAACCTCGCGACTTCCAGAAATTAGCGCATTTTAACATCAAACAAGGTTAGCAACTGCAGTGTAGTCAGAAAAGTGGAAAAACGATGGTGTCGCAGCAATGTATAATTATATGGCTTAATTCGCTCCCCACCTTATTCCTTCTCCCTCTTTCCTCCCTCCATTCAAACATATTAAACCCACCACGAGCGAAACAAATATGCTTCATTGTTCCCCTTTCTCCCTACAATGTTATGTGTCATTCATATTTATCTTCAATTCATCTTATTAACCTGATGATAGCCACCCAATCCTTTTGCGTAGTATTTTATGACAAGAGGATTTTCACCCTTTGCACACGCATGCCTAATTTCTTCTATTGTTTCTGCATTTCTAATTCTTACGCTTTTTATTTACTACATTCTGATTGCTCTACAATACCTCAAAGTTGATGCATTGTTTGTTTGATTGCCGGTTTCGGCTACGGTGACTTGGGTGACCATGTTGCTCCAAACGGACGAGCTGGCCTTTGGGCCACGCCACCGGTCTCTACACTCTGCTTGCTGAATATATATATATATATTCTATTTAAGTATTATGCCCTCTTTTGCTTTTAATGAAGTCTTGCAACGCTGCATCACATTTGTTGCACACATTGAAAAAGCCCAACCGCATTCCAGTTAGTGTTCCACAACAAAGAACAACTTATTGCTGTGTTGTAGCATCCCTATTCTTGAGACCTATTTGCTTTTTGTCAACTACTTTTCCTTTGCCGTCGAGACCCATCAGCGTGGTTCTACGACGTTCTCATGGTCGTCGCCGTTGTCGCCTTGTGAGGCAAAACCTCTCCACAATGCAGCATTACGAGGAAACATTAACTCATTCTTAGATAGCTCGAACGAGTTTGTTTTCTCTAGGCCCCGTAGATTACATCCACGTGTCGCCATATTATGCAACAATACAATGTCACGTATTTATTTGAGAAGTAACTTGCGCGAAGCTCTACCACACAAATAATGAGGCTAATTTTGAAGCGAAACTATCGTTATCCTTGCCAAAACAAATTTCATTTCATTTCCGTCGTGACAAGTCTGACATAAAGAACATTTCATGTTATTTCTGATTTGATGATTCCACCACATGCCCATATCAGAACATGCAGGCCAACAATCCAACATAACTTGGCAAAGTATAAGTTACAAACGACTGCAGACACACCAACAGATGTTATTGAAAGGCGTTCGACAAACCAATCTCCCACAATAATCTCCATCCCGTCTGTATGTTCCATCAGCGTTTCATTCAACTCCGCATAGTTGCCCTGTGGTGGCAATAGCTACCACGTCTGCTTAAGGGAGTCGCGTGATGGAATGACAACACAACTACCATTTGGAACGCATTGCAGAGGAGATGGTGTTATGAGATTAATCAAGCAGCATGGAGCCTTCCCTCCCTTCTCGCCTACTTAGCATACATGCCCATGTGCAGAGCGGTTGGAGGCATCTTATCTTCTTCCTTACACAAACATCCCCCTTTCTGCTTCACTCCACACAGTGGGACTACGTTGTCACACAACTGGTGGATGCTTTGCATCCATCAATTTGCTGCACCACCAGTGCGCCTTTCGATGATTCACTCAACACTATCTCCATCAATTTAAACATATTTTAGAATGGTTTTAGAATGCTTAAGGATGAAGGCATCGACTAGGAAGGTGCTCATAGATCAAATGGGTAGGTCAATCCAAACATTGTCCTCATTACACTCGCACTACAGTAACTCGTTTGTTGACGAGAATGCGCGATCTCATTTAAACACTTTCCAAGCTTCGCAGCACAACGTGTGCTTTGTGCATCCCCAGCAATTCGAGAGTTTCGAATCACTCATGCAGCACTACATGGAAGCGCACACTGGTGAGTTTGTAGATGCTTTAGTCCAGTTAGCTAGAAATATATTATCGCATAAGCATGCTTCAGTGGGCATACAAGCTTCCCCAGAATTCATACTTTGTTGTGATGTTGCAGGTCAAAATAAGGAGTCATCTGATGCCCGCTACTACTGCATGGAATGTTATGGGGACTGTCCAACATGGGAGACACTGAGGAACCACATCCGCCTAAGCCGTCCTTGTACGTTTTCCTCCGTTTGTAAAACTCACTTCTTGATGACTAATTTTGCCGGTCATGCCCCTGCCTTGCAGATGCTTGGAGCAAGCTGTACAGTCAAATGGGATAAAATCCCCTCAAGCAGATGAGCTTGGTAAGTCCCAAATGAGTTCATTTATTGCCTTAAAGCATTTTTAGATGAGCGATGATCACTAAGGTAAAACCAGTTGAGCTCGCACAATTTTAATGGTCCTACGACAACGGATTCGCCTTTGCGGAACTTGCTTTAGTTTGTTGATATTGCGAGAAGCACATGAATCGCAGGGGTCTGCCAGTCGAACTTCTTGAAAATGTCAGGTATTTTAGGAATCACTCTCGGTGTAAGCTCTGCTTGGCTACGCTTCGGTTCCGTTCACCGTGCTATCTTCTGCCACTTTCCTTGGGCAATCATTTGGGCACGTGCTTTAGCATAAACATCAGTGTAACCTGCGCCTATTCCGACGTCCGATGTTCCTGCAATTTGCCACTTTCAAATGCACGGACTCTTGCTTTTCTATTCAATTATTCCTTAATGCTCTTAAGGAAGCGCTTGGGCATTTGTTTGACCTAGTAAGTAGAAATCCCAATGCAATCGGGGTGGGTGTCACTACTGTTTCAGTTGAAGGATCTGCCTTTTATGTTCGCATTCACACCCTCATCTGTAGTTCACGACATGCTGCGTTTTGTCCAGAACAGGGTGGACTTGCAACTCCACTATGTTGGGAATTCCCTCCAATTCAGTCATGCGTGCGATCAGGCCTTCATGGTTCTCAAGTTAAGAAAACTAGGTTGAACAGGCTGTACAATGGATAGTCGAAGTCGAAATCCTGCAGTCGAATTCGAGCAGTGATAATATGCCAAGTTCACACCAGAATTTCGTCTTATTTATTTCTGATGCTCCCATCATGCTCTCGTTAGCATCAGATTCAGCAGGTAGGAATGCAATTCGAAGAGAAAGAAAGTTGTTTCAGAGAAGTTGTGAATTGGCTCTTGTTCAAGAACACATCTGCCCTGAATTGATGGCGTTGCAAGAAATTCAAGGTGTTGTTTGCATCCATATCGTAATCACAAAGGCGGCACTTCGCGTCCATCCCATCATGGACTACTTTGGAAGTTGAAGTGACACCTTGGTAAAACACTTTAGACATAATTCTTTTCACTGTCCGAAGTCATCACAACATTCGATTGCGACAGCTCTAAGCAACCGAATGCGTGCCTAGAACAGTAGATTAGTTGCTTTTGCTTGACCCTCTTACATCTGTGTTAGTCGGGAAATATCCGAATGGACACAATCGACACCACCTCGAAGCTCCCAGAACAAAGTTCAGGACAACTTTGGTCGTGATTAGTCAAGGAAGGGTTGCTGATCTCCTATTTCAAGCATTATTAGTCCTAAATAACGCCTTGATTTTGCTTAACCGTATTAGGAATAGCAAAGTTAGGCAAACTTATTTGCAGGGGCAAGTTGTAGCACCATCTTTGTTAAGACAGGTATGGAATTTGGGCGATTTGGCAACAATGGAAGGTTAGGAACACGAATGTCTGAGGGCTGATCTGTTCTCATGTACTCGGTATCGGCACCGTTCTCGCCTCTCCTCCATGAGATGCATCACACGAAACATGATCATTTCATCAATTTCTAAACAAGAAGGTAGAAGTCATAGCTAACAAAGAATTTTAAAGCCGGATCACCAGTGTTTGCACTTTAGATTGATGTCTATATCGTTATTGTTATCCGTGAAATCACCATAATGTAAAGTTGCATGGGTGCTTTGGTGAAATGGATGATCAAAGTGGATTTTGGTTCTAAAATATAATGCTTCGACTTGACAATGTCTGTAATTTTCTTCAAGAATTGCAAAATAATGTGCACTTGTTTAAAATTTCTAAAATATCAACTTTCGTTAGCAAATTCGCTCCGACTTCATTCAATAGCATCTAGTATCTAACTTGTTTTTTGAACCCGACATAATTTGATGGCAATTTCCATTTATTCATGATTGAGTTTACTTTGATGAGCCATTTCCTCGCAGCATTGACTTGGTTATGAATAGCTAAATGAAGGAACAAGAATGATGTTTTGTACTGCGACAGTAGCATTGGTTAAGAAGCCGAGGTGAAGTCAAACAGAAAAGTGCTCAAATCATTGCGAATTGGCGATGAAAGCATTTCTCAGTTGCAGGAATTAATTGCTTCAAACAGAAAATTTCCAGTTTAAACTGCTTCACTCATCCAAATCTGTCATTTGTCCTGCAACTAAGCAAAGCTAAACAGTTTTTCGAGTTGGTAATTATTAAAATGAGGCACCGACGAGTGGGTAACCAGTCACAATTAACGTTAACTCGAATTTTGCACTGCGTACTTTGCGGTAATGTCGGGTTGTAATGTTTCGAGGCTTACTCAATCAAAAGTGGGAGAGGATTTGACAGAGACACTTAGTCTATCGTTCTAGACACGTGCGATGTTGCTTACAAGTGTTTTGACCTTAAGTCGGAACAGCTAAAGGCCTTGAAGCGAGTAAGGCTTGATCACACCGACCGAGGTGTCCCTTCGACTGCTCACAGTTCTTCCAGGAGCGCAATTTCTCCTTTAAAGAGTCGCCTCAATCGTTGTCCCAAAAACAGGCAGGAACGTCTGTGTGTGTGCCTGTGCATATGTAGTGCAGAACCATATTCAACTCATCCTCTCCTCCTCAATTGCCCTTCTAGCCGACCAAATCGACATTTCTATCCTATATGAAGATCTCCTTCAGCTGTCCATCGTATGGCCATTTAATTGCCATAATAATTTAAAATTCACCTATCGCCAACACTCCATCACTCACCCACCAACTCACTTCACTAATATTTAAACGCATTTTCCTTATTGTGACTCTCCTACTTCCTCCCTTATTTCAGATTGAAGTAAACTTCGCACATGGAACTAGCATATTTAATAATACTAAAGTGATGTGTGCTAGCGAGGTAAGAAGATAGCACAGGGTCAGGAGAGGGAGAGGTAGCATAACTTATCCATAATTTTTACTGTAGACATCGGTTTTGGCCTTTTGTCTTCTCTGGAACGGCGGGCCGGATGGTTGGAACTGATGCCGGGATGGCGAGGGAGGTAACAAACGCAAAAAATTAACAAGAGGCTCAGTAAAGGGAAAAAAGAAGCGAATGGGTGGCACTGATGGCCAACTGAATTAAAGGGACGAATCCACGAAGAAGTATGAGTAGCAGTGGACGAAACAACACGTTAACGATCATATCCGACGCTGTTGTGCGATTGACCATTTCGAATCCTACACGTGTGAATCGACTAGCGGCACATATTGTCGCGTAGTGTCTCTCAGCCCCGTCTGATGTTGGACTTAGGAGGCACCCATTGCAAGTGGTTTTGTGGCAACAGACATCACTTCCTTTCGTGTCGTTTCACCTTAATCGATTTCTCTGCAATATGGCGCATGCAAAAGCAGTGGAGGAGGAAGAGACGGACCACCAATACCAATGTGCTTTAAATGAAATGCACCGCCGTGTCTGGTCTGCTTTCCGTCAGCTTTTTATCTCTGTTGTTTCCTTTTGGAAGGACGACTTTCTGGCAGTTGGGGCAACGCGAGATATGAATCTAGTGAAGACAATGGCGACTGTCTGTTAGTAGCTGAAATAAAGCTTGTGGAGGTGTGCTTTTGCTGCGTATTTCAAATTGCATAACTGGGACAATTGCTGTGCTGCACCAGGGAGGACAACAGTGATGATTGCACCTCTCCAGTAGAAGGGATAAACATACATGATTGTTAGGCTGAAAGCCACGAAAGAATAGTTGGATGAGAGGCGAGGATGAGACGCTCACAGAGGAGAGGAAGTAGAGAAAAGAATGGAGAAGGGCTATTGCCGGATGTTTCTGCGCAGTGATGTGGCACTGCGTTCCTTATTACCTGTTCTCTTTTTCCACATTCTCCTAGATACCTTCGTTACGCATTTCTTCAATCACGTTTTTGAGTGAGGTTTGAAGGAATGAGCCTTGTGGAAGGGATATAAGTTTCTATCAATCGACAAACTCGAAGACGCTTTTCATGGTTTACTTTGATAAGTGAAGTGAACTACTTGCAGCAATACTGGAACGCCAACGCACGTAAATGAAGTTAGTGAGGAGGAGGCTATGATGAAACAGGATTATAGCACAGTCTACCTCTAATTTCTGCAATTTCTATCTGCGTTGACACTTTGGAGTCCAACGACAGAGAAGGAAGCTGGAGTATTACGGATAGATTGGCACGGAGGCGGTAAAGGTGAATGATGAGAAGTGGAACAAAAGTGAGTAGATGTCGAAGTGGGACGGAGGCAGTGATGTAGAACTGAATGGTGAAAGCGATGATAACGTGGGAAGTAAGATGAATGTTAGAAGGCGGTGGAACGCGTATGCGAGCGTATGTGATTAACCTCTTCTGACTGGATCGGTGCCACGCGTCGCGGGATGGCTTCATGGGGGACAGATGTCGCCGGCCTCTGTACTTCACTTCGATATGCTCGATCTCCTACTTGTTTGCCAGCTTTTCAATCACTTAATTGAGGGACTAGCAACCTTAGCAAAGCCTTTAATAGAACGTCTTTAGTAATTTGACATGCTAAGGAAACTGCGAAGTTCTGTTTGGTCAGTTATTGCTGGTCCATTTCTCGCCTGCTTTATGCGGTCTTGAGCGACTGATACCTCATACGACCAAACTCTATGTCTCCTGAAGTTTATAAAGCATTCGATGAAAAGACAATTCTTTGGATTAGCTTGACTCTTCTTGAAGGAGCTGATACAAAGCTCGAGACCGATGGAGTGGTTCTCTGTTCCTACGCTCTACGTTAAATTTTGTCAAGGAGTAATGAACGAGGGAGAGGCTGCACATTCTCTGCCCTTCTTTTTTGTCCTCTTAATCTCAGTGTAACTGCCATCGTTTCCCCTGCTCTCTGAAAATTGGTAGTTAATAATTGTCCTGTGCTCGGCACAGATCGGAGCAGTTATAATGTTTAATTGAAGGCAGATTTTTGACCTGTTTTTATGGACCGGGTGTTGCTGACTTTGTAAGGTTAGTGTCTTGTGTTCTCGATAAAAAACCACATTACTGACTGCCAATGATAACGTAATTATACTGCACGTTTGGATGTGCGCTCAGATTATTCAAGCTTTGTGTATTGTGGTTGTGAACATTGACGGAACTGATCCGCCAAATTATTTTCATCTCGCTTAAACTTCAAGCCCATTCAGACCTCTTATAAGCCACCGATCTTTCCAGCGCCATTCATTCGCGACTCCGCCATGAACACTGATCGCATGAAACGCAAGACCGCCACTGCCATGTACATAGTCTATACCTCAAATGCCAGAACCATGTCCACTAGGCCATCGTCGTCTGAGCGGCGTTTTAGCTGAGGGGTGGATGGGGAGAGAGAGATCGTGGTAAATGTGTAAACGCGTTAGCGGCCACTTTTAATATCACGTCGTACATTGCTTTCATCTTTGCTCGTCCCACTGATGAGGGCAACAAGGCGGTGTAGGGAAGCACTGTAGGGTAGTTTAGGGAGATTTCAGACCAATCGGCAAACCAGTGCTTGGCCGTGTGTGCTGCAGATGTGCGATTGATTGAGCTGGAGATGGAAACCCGTCAGCTTCCTTCTGGCGTTCCATTGTTCTCCTCTTTTGCTCTTTCTCTCCCTCTTTCTCCAAGTCACATCAGTGAATACCTTTGATGTGGTCAAGCCATCGCCATTGTGCGTCGGATCGGCATACCGATATTCATAGCGGTCGTAGAAAGAAGTAGTAGTGGGCAGGAGAACGAACGACTGATTGGGTGAGTGGGTGGGTGGGTAATCTGCCGTGCAGATGGGCAGTTGTTGACAGGTAGAGAGGATAGCGCGTATGAGGTCAGAGGTGACAAGTACAAAGTTGCTTTTGCTGTTGTTGTGTCGATGGTGATAGTGGGTGCTAGTGAAGTACTGACAGATGGATGGGAAACATGAAAGCATGACAGCGTATTCTCACTAGGCTCATTTATTCTTCGATCTTATTAGGCAGTAAAACGTATGGGCAGTAAAGCAGCAGCAGTTGGCCAGCTGTTTGTTTACTGAGGAAAAGGGCTTATGGCTTATGTCAATGGCGCCCTTGCTAGGTGGTGAGGGCGGATTCTTCCTCCTTGTTTGCACCATTCCATACTACTCCACGTTATCTTGAGCTGAGCTTTCATTTTTCCACACTGTACTGCGCTGTCTTACATTCGGATATTGATGTAATCATCCTACTCGCTCTTGCTAAGCCAACTTTCACCACTACCACCACCCCCACCGAATGCCTTCTAGTCGACTAAGAAGCAACGTCAACGAATGGCACCCTACACCCTTGCAAAAGTAAATGAGCACATCACAAAAGTCAACCACCGCTAATTGAAATGAGGCTATTAAAGCATATGAAAGGTGGGCAAATGCGTTAAGAACTAGGCATAGAAAGAAAGCAACGACCAATTTTTGAACAACATCCTCATTTGAGTACCATAGAAGGCTGCACAGCAGACAGAACTAACCTCGCTCCTGATTACTAGTACACGGAAACAGATGCACTCGCGATGCACCTCAACGCAAATCTGCTACGAATTATGCACCAATGTCCATCATATCACTAACGCGATGGTACGCTAGGAAGCAACTCCATGTCCTGCGGTGACTTCGGATCCAACGCTAATAGTATGCAAAATATTACACTTTCTTTGGATGATAGCTCCGAGCGCACACTTTTGACCACGCACTTAGCCATTGAAATGGCTACTGGTCAGAAGTCTACTTCCACACTCAACCATCGCCACCACCAACTGCATCGCATCCATGTGAACACAGAATAAAGTAACTGTAGCAAGCAGAGACAAACTTCTAGTTCAACTTGTTCATCTTCGTGTCTGATTGCGAACACACTTACCAGATCATTCTTTTGTCTCCCTTGCGTTACACATTCCACCTCTTCGCCCCTCAATGCCCGCCCTCCTACGCATATCTTCTCCAACAACCTAACAGCAAAGAAATGAAAATGCTGCAATCACACACTCACATCCATTCTGCTGAGCCAGCTTCATGTTCATTGATGATCTAGACACGATGTGATCTTTCTATTAGGTAAAATTCAAATCCTAATGTGTCTCATGGACATTAACGTGCACATCGTATGCGAATTGACATTCATGTTTGGTGCCAGCCTTCACAACCAAATGAAAAGACCCGTTGCGCTAGTGCAAGGATATTCCATCTACATGCAAGAGTCTACAAACCGACTCAACAGAGTTATGGACAAGTTAGTATTATACGGGTGTAAAATGAGCCTCACGCCATCATCTTCACCCTCATCAAACAACTCTGGATGTCTCAGCAGAGTTTTCTCAGTGACGCTAATTAATTTCTTTCCTCCTTGAAACAGGCACCAAAACCGCTTGATAGTGTGCCAAAGTGATTGTGCAAAAGGTTACGCGAATTGCATTCAGTCCATCAAAATTTGGCAGATTGATCGACTGAGATTCGATCACGCATCTTGAGGCACCAGGCTACTCATTCATAGTCAGTAATGCCGTAACGGGTGTTTACTCGAATCGCACCCGAACTCGCACGTCAAGTCCAATCTGGAGATGGAAGGGTGTAAATCAACCGTCTGAAACTTTTGAAGCAATAGCAAAGGCGAAGTTCACCTTTAATGCTGTTCAATAATGCCTCCATGCTTATACAATATTCCCTTGAAATAAAACAAACTCTATTCGAATTCAGGATCTGTAGCTTCTTAGACAAGAGGAAAAGCCAGACACTAGAAACATTTTTAACCGTATCGCCTCACGTTTCATCGAAGTGACTATTTATACGAGTGCTATCTCTGACCGCAAACTTAATGGATAAGTATAAATAGGACAATCACCAAGTTGACTGTGAATAAGTCTCTTCTCCCTTCCCTTTCACTACCCTACTCTCCATTACCTACCCCTTTTCAGCCATCCGATTGTTTGCTGCTGTACAATGGTAGTCACTCGATGACGGCCTTTCAATTAGTAGTACAAATTTGGGGCCAAGAGTAATATGGACCCTTCTTCATTCCACTTGAGGGAACAACTTTAATCTTTGAACAAACATTCAGTGCTGCATTACTTTTACTTGCAAACATTATAAATGTTAGCGCTGGTCTCTGGATTTTACCCATAATAACTTATGCTCACTAGATAAAATGATGTAGACCTCAGCTATGATCTGGTTATTCAGAGGTGTCAGTGTTGTTGCCACGTTGGCGGGTGCTGTTGAACCCAGAACACACCATTTACATCCTTGTTTCGCTTTTACAATATTTTTTTTCTTTCGCTGATCTTCGAACTCTGACACAACAATGTTGACTTTGTTATGCATTATTGGACGGCAGCTTCTGCACCGATGGTATCAATGGAAAAAGTAGACTTATTTTCTAAACAGCTGAAGTTCCGCTTTTAACATTTGTTGTTCATTTGACATGTCTTTGCTCTAGCTGACCTAAAGCTATTCATTGAATTTCTTGATTATCTGGATTTTCAAAACACCTGTAATCAAAGTGTTGCCAAATACTGGGAAAGGCAGGAAAGATTTCTTAGCTTCGCCAAAATCTGAGGAGACTTCAGATACAGAAGAGTGCTCATTTATCACTACTTTACCTCTCATGCAACGAAGTGAGGTCACAACGATGTGCATCTCACCAAGGGAGGTTCTCGACCAAATCAACTTAATGAATGGATTTTGCGGTCGAGTTTCTGGCAAAACCAACGATACCTCGACTACCACCCCTAATTCACACATCGACTAGCACGGTAATCAGAGATGTTAGTGCCATAATTATGGTGCATATAGAAGATGAGCAAATCAGACCCGCTTTCCTGATTTTCTTTAACTCGTCCCGTCACTTCACAACCTCTGAGTAGTAACGGTGGGAGGAGACCTTGTTAATTGCACTCCAAATAACTAGATTAAAGAGACCAGTTGTTGAGGTCACTCCTTTACGAAAGGGCTTATCTCCAATTTGACACATTTCTTGGTGTGGACTATCTACATATAGCGAGAAGAAGCGAAGTGATTGCACGTGGCTAATAACAGCTAGCCGCACCTTATAAGATGGTATTTTTCCTGATTTAGCTCTAACTAATCAGTGCTAACTGTGCGACGCTAGGGAAGGAAGGTTAATGATCTCATAGTTTTGCCACTGGCTTTGCAAAAGCTACATCCATGCATGTCAATGGAGTGTGAGACCGTTGATCTTAAGCATCATCTACGTTGTAACGCTGGAAGGGAGATGTCAAATCACATCTTGGCAAGTCGCATACCTTTGCCGCCAAATTTTGTTGGGATTCTTGTTCATTATTTTCAAAGAACAAGCTCAGACTTAGAGACATTCTGCGGTAATGGCTAAAAGACCTATCAGACTCCATTGTCATATTAAAAATATTCTCACATGGCACTAATGGCACAATATATTTGAGCTAACTTTTAACAAATGCTGCACAAACGAGGTAAAGAATGAGCATACTCTATGCAGCATCGCTATATTACTCCCTTACTTACTCATTCCCCTCACATTCATGCATTTGCCTCTTTACTATCCCGCCCTCCTGCTTTTCTTATATGACTATGCCAGCACACACACACGCACACATAACATTTTCCTCCACTTCTCACTCTCGCATTCTTGCCAAATCACGTCATCTGCGCCTCCTTTATTCCCATTCTGTGTACGCCAGTGCTAAGCGCAGTAGCGAGGCACTTATTCGTGCATTTGCTACTGCAATGCTGGCATCAGCATTCTGCCAAACGCCAATGTCAAAGGAATCGTGAGGCCGCAGCCGATTGCGGCATTGCCACGACCACCAAATCAGCTGCCTTCAACATTAACACTATTAATTCAACTTGCTTTGCTCAATTAAATGTAATAGAACGCACAACATATTCCACGCATTAGAGGAGAGCAAAGATGATGAGATGCAAAGGCGGTATAATGTGTGCAATGCCACAAATGCAAAGGAAAGGGCGTAGATGGATTGAGGGCAGGGGTGAAATGGAGAGAATCGTACAACGGTAGAACGCGATAAAGTATACCAGTGGCACGACATGTACTACAACCGTCACCGGTGTAGCATAACCTCATGGAGTGACAGAACCCATAGGTTACCACCCCGTGCGATCACTGGCGTCTGTAACATCAACTGATGGGCATGATATGGTTTTAGGGCGGTGATCAAACATCCACAGCGAAACACCGATGTTTCGTAGCCACACTGTCATGATCTGATTCATAAGAGGATGGAATGCGCTTGGCAAATATGTCCTACCATTGGTCAAAAGAGAGTATAATCCTGAAATGTGCTGCCGCGAAATCGCATCAGTCGCGTGCGTAAGCAGCCCTTCTACTCGTAGAGGTATGCTTGGTGCTGTGCTGCTTGTGGTGTGTTTCGGGTCTGTGGATCCGTTCCAGAAAACAAATGATCATGCCATGAGTGGCTCATTCTCTGGAAGATTATTTATTTCTCTTCTAACCAGCTATGAGTGTCGCCAGTATTCATGCGCTTAATATGAGACACTTTTCTGCATTTAACGGTGCTCTATCATACTGTCAGTGTTGCTCGTGAAGTTGGATTTTTATCAAGTCATTGAGAAAGCAAGGTGAAAATGCGATGATTTATAATGCACTGAAATGACTGCTACGCAAGAAATAAGGATGGAGTTGTAAAATTTTGACATTTTCTAGACAAAGTTGGTATGCTAAAGGCCTTGTTAGTTTGAGGTTGAACTGAGGCTACGCAAGCAAGTCATTATACCCAATGGATATGGTTTTCCTTCAGCGTCCATAATTTGTCTGTATTTAATAGCCACTGCAAATGCAAAGAATCGGCACTGCCGCTTGTGCATGCAATTCAGCCCATCCACCCGTCAATAAGGCACCTGCCACAATATTGCACTGTGGTGATTATTCAGAATGCGGAAGAGAAGGAAGATGCGTAAGTGATGCTGAGTAGGCTAAGTAATGGGACATGACTGCCACCACCGAAAATAGAGGTGACGAAAATGTAGGTGCGAGGGAGTATGCCAATTGGGAAACAAAATATAAATGAAAATAAAAATCTAACAACCAGCCAAGATGATAGAGTGCAAGGTGTTGCTAAAAGAGATAAAGCAAACCTTACATTTTCAGGCTATGTGCACTTCACCAACCGAAATTTGGCTCAAAATTTCATTGCTGGCGTTTTCGTAAATAACTGCTTATGAGACAATCCTAGTGTGCTGGCTTTAGAAATCAAGAATTGGCAGCTTCTATAATGAATGGAAGTAAAAATTTGTGAGAGGCGCCAAATTTCTTTTCGAGCAAATCTATGTCTGCATAATCAGAGCTAGTCTAATCCTTACGGCAGCAAAATACAGCAAGGTTATTTCGAAGCGGCTCGCTGCCCATCATCCTATGCGAAAATAAAATCCATTTCTAAACCATTAAACCACGTACTTATATTATGGGCTACGCTTACATTTGTGATCTTCCCACAAGTTGAACTAAAAAAGAAACAATAACACATGAAAACTGTCATTCAAGGCTGTAAAATGAATATTCGGCATAAAGGCTTATCAACAGCCGGAATACTAATTGCATACCAAGCAGCTAGCAGGTATTTTGGGTCATTGGACATGTTTTGGTAAACGGAATGAAGGGTTTCTTGCTAAATCCTGGAAGTGAGGTGCTTACTCTTCCGAAGTTGGATTGAGCGATGACGCTGGGGCTGCTTTGTTGTGTAACCAATGCAGACTCTGCAGAAAATATATGTGAGGTGGGTGCATACCGCCCGCACCTCTTGTCTACTGCGTTCAGCATTTCCTTTTGCTTGCATGGTCCGAGTCAACACGCGACTCTTTACAGATTGCTTGTGCTAATGCGATGGGACAGCTAGGCGCTTTGGAGATCCAAAACCCTCTTGCCTTCATAAAACTTTAATTCTTACAAAGTGTTTGGCAAGAGAATGCTAGGAAGCTGTCGCATATTGGGGACATGCCAGTACTCTGTGTATCTCTCCGTTGACGTCCATCAGTAGCTCCGCTCAAAATGCTGGTACGCATTAGATTGTGGCCTGATTCTGATGCAAATGGTGAGAGGCACAGCATCTGCATTACGATGAGTATTTCTTTACCTGTACTGCTGTGCATAATTGTACTACGGCTGCTCTCCTCACCAATATGCGGTCAAGCCATCTATTCCTTTAATTGTTTTAGGCTATGCGAGTGCCTGATGATTCCTACTTGCCATTAAATTGCCCCTCTCTCAGATTATGCATAAAGTGACACACCATCGCCTTATTTTGTCTAGTCTGGTAGTTCCCTTCATGTCCTTTCCAGAATAAATACGGCAGCCACAGCCGCATATTTTAAAGCAATTAAATTTTTTAATCAACTCTTTATTTAGACGCATTCTTGTCTTACTTTAGATAAAAATGATGATTAAGCTCCAACAGACTTGGAATGTGCCATAAGCACTAGGATTGCAGTTATTTAAAAAGAGAAATGTAGCAAGAGCTAGTAATTTAAGATCCACCGGTTACTGATCAATTTCTTTAACAACGATGTAGCAGTATAAGGCAGTCTTACACGGTGTTACTAAGAGGTTTTGTGGATTAATGATAAGCAGCAAAAGTCTATTCGCATTTTTGGGTCAGTCATCAATCCGAGCCACTGCAGAATTTGTTGTTCAGGAAAGAGAAGCCCGAACTTTGAGGAAATTAGATTATTGAATTAAATGTAGTGGATAGTGGGACAAAGCCTGCCCATAAAGCGTCAGCGACGAAATCAAGAAGTTGCTTATCTGATGTGCTTCATATCAGGCGCTTCTGTCAAATCCTCTTCTCTCACCTATTCATCAATTTGAAACGCTTTGTGACGGATTCTACTTTGACAACCTACCCTCGTTAATGCTAATGGGAATGTGAAAATGTGAGAACCTTCCTTCCATTTGCACAATGCTCACGAGCTCCTTCGCAGTCAAAACCACAAAGAGTGGACTCAAACAAAGGCCAAAAACCACTCAAAAAGGAAAATGACGCAAAAAAGAACGTCAAGATAGTTAGGCCGATGGTGCGACCTACCCGATTACTCTACCATTTAAAGATCAGCAGTCGGTCGCTCTTATGCTGCACATGCAAAGCATGCAATTAAGAGAAAACAAATGTTGCCGCCGCAAGGAAAGCAACCTCAGCGCTTACTTTTCATCGCATTTTTCGTAAATCTGCGTGTTGGAGCCCGAACACCTCGGGTACAACAATAGCGATAGCTGATGTCTGTTGCAGCAGATGCATGTGTAATGCATCACATTCTGTGATTGCCTTTGCGCGTCTGAATGCTGGTGGCGCAAGATCCTCAAGCATGCCTCTGCTGATAGCTGCCGCAGTCGTACAAAGGTGGCTATACTTGCTAATTACCTATCCTCTGTGTATCAAATAAGAAGGTAAAGAATTCATAGCCGCGTTTATGTGATAACGCAAGCGAAATTTGAGAAGGATGATGACATCGGTAGCACTATCTGAAGATGGTAGATGATGGGATTGGATTAGTAAGTGAGAAGCATGGCAACGAGAAATTAGGCATCAGACAACTTATGCTGAGTATTTATTCAGTAGCTTTGGCATTCCACCTCAAAATGCAAGTGCAAAGAATTTTCAGAATATTTCTTGGCCGGCGATTCCTAAATCTACAATGTTCAAAGACAAATGTCAACATTTAGAGGGACTTTTCACTTCTCTGTCAATAAGGCCAAAATAAGACGCAAAGGACCTTGGGCGCAATTAAAGATGTTATTTGAAGCCACTCCACGGTATGGCCATCTATCACAACCCCTATCTCATCTGGCTATATCGTGCACCATATCCTTAAACTCCACGTAGCTGCCCGATCGCGGTACTTGCCGTCATACCCATTTAATAGCACCGCGTGCTGAATTGGCAACATGACATTTTAGACCACCCTGCGAAGTAAAAGGCTGTGAGCTCACTCAAGCTGTATTCAACCTTCTCGCCTTCCGCTTTCCTGACGTACATGCCCCTGTACAAAGCAGTTGGGAGCATCTTGTCTTCTTCTCCATAAACACAACCCTTCCTACTCAAAACCATCCATCCGACAATCTAAAAGATAAGCGTTCAGCACCTTTCAAAGCTACTGTTAAGGCCAAGTAGTAGCATTCCACTTTTGACAATCCACAGCACATTCAGCAGTAGGATTTGAGTGCCAAATGAAGACGGTACTTTGAATTGCACTTCACATCCGTCAATAAACTGCAACTCAACAAAACTAAAACTCTTCCACACCTGCTGAGGTAAAACATACCGCAGCCATCATTTGATCGTAAAAACGGGCTGCAGTTGTGCAATAAAACACCTCCATCACCAATTCATACATATGTGCTGCAGCACCCTCAAATTTTTTCCCTCTCCAGAGACGAAAAGGGACATCATACTCGGTTAGAATACGTACACATGTATCTAACATACCAAAGGCCCACTCCATTAAGGTGCAACGACGAGGCAAATAGATGGCCCCACCACTGAAATCCTCCATCCAACAAACCACTGGCGCACTACATATTCGCCTCTATGCTCTCCTCGGCAAGAGCTCTGCGTTCTCAGACCCCTCATCCTCCATGGTGTTAGCACAATACTGTATGGGATGGAACAATGTGCTAGCCATCACACGCTTCCATGACCAGTGGAGGGAACACGAGCCTAAAAGCAAAAGGTCACGACAACTATAGTGACAGAATAATTAAGATTTAAAATAGCTACCAGTCCGAAATCTACTGTCACATCGCAAACATGCAGGGCAAGCCCAACCACTTGTCTCGGGCAACAGAACTCAACTCAGTACGATTAACTGGCAGATGACCATTAAAACGCACAAAAGAATGCTAAAGTAGTACAATCTTATGTGGCATAAGCTGCGTAGGTGAGAAGCTGCAGAGGCAAGTAGAGCATGAGGTCGTCGGGCATTTCACTTTCCGCCCCCAAAGTAAGTACACCTGACGGATAAGTCGTCCCACTCACTGCAGCAGTCACACGTGGACGTCATTTAAATGCCTCTGGAAAGTTACTCATGCGTGGATACGGGCCAATAACTTGCGTCTTAAGCTTCAAACATCGGGCAAGCGATTATCGAATATGGAAGTAAAATGTACAGAGAATAATGCATATCAAGGCATCACAATATAACCGTCCTTCCAATTACTTCACACATTTGATATCGGCAAAAGCACCGAAATCTCAACATCTCGGAGTAAAAAAAAACAAACAGGCAGAACAGTTAATCGTAAGACAATAACCTATAATTTAGCCTATCTGACAAGCGCACTAAGTAACCGGTTCGCTCTTGTTTACTCTCACGTGAAAACTCACACACCGTACTCAGGCATTCTTAAGTGTGCAGATGGGAAGGAGAGGCTAGTGAATGAGTAAGATGAATTAGAAAACTTGCCTCCCAGGCGTGGTCCCTCGTTTGGTCCGCCATTATTAGCATAACCGGACTGTATGAAATTAATTTATTTTCCTAAAGACATCTCAATTTTGATCAAAAGTTTGTTTCTCAGACGAATCGTGTTGGACATGCACAGCTTATGAAAAACTCCGGTTGACTAAGTGCGGTTTGAGCTGCCATGACAGCACACCTCAACAGCGATCGTAGCCGCAAAAACACCTTGATCGAGTGGTAGGCATGTATCTCAAATTTCGTTGACTTCGATGCAGACGAAATGTAGTAAAACGAGCAATCGTCAGTTTGAACTCTTTTACGACACACAGCATGAGGGTTATGAGGAACAAATTCCAATCTTCAATTTTGACTTAAACATTGGGAGAAACTGGCTACTTTAATGCTAGCAGTAAATTACTGTGAAAATTCGGTGATAAAGTCCTCAGCCAATCACCTTAAACACAATTACCATAATTAAATTTACTTGGGACTGTGTACACTTTGCAAGGACAAAACAGCCGTTGTTAAGAGTGCCTCCACCCACGACCGCCTATCTAAACGCATGATTTTACCAACTGATCGGACAAAGCTGGCCGGGAAGGGGCTTTAAGGTTGCACAGTGCAAGTGGATGCTAGTAACTCACGCAATGACCCTGAATATTGGCGCGCCGAATGTTTGCAATTACACAGACGCGGCTAACCTTATACCATTGTGTCCTCAAATCCAAAACTACAGGGTCACCACGCCTGCAGAGTCCAAAAAATGAGTAAAAGCGAGTTTCCTGCCACACTATTTAAAGTGTTCTTGGCTAAGAGGCATAATCTCATGAAGAGCAACGCTCGTTCTCGACGCGGTGCGGTGTAACTCAAGGTTTCAGAGGTTGCTCAACTCCATCCACTTGACCGAAAAAACCTTCGACACGTAAAGTGCTGCAGTCTCGATTGATTCTGCATCACGGTGCGAAATATCTTCGGACATTAGGCAGAGCAAATCAGAGTGCCACGCCACTTGCTACATGTGCCGCTGCTTCATTTCCACAGGTGTCAATGTTGAAGAAGTTAATGTAAATGGCAAAAGTCATGCTTCTAGTATAACGCCTTCTCGCAATTTTGTTGTATTCTCAGAGGGATTCTCATAAGTAGCCACTGCACTCAGCATTTCTAGCATTCTTCATTATGATGACATCTGCTCCCAGGCCACTTCATCGAATACCTAGGTGGAAACCTCGGTATATATAAAAATTGGAATGAGCAAACTTGATTAAAACAAACGGCTAGCAGCAGATGGCTGACTAGACAATACTTCGAAATCCTAATTAAGGAATTGGGATTTGTGTTCGCTCTGCTGTAAATTTATCAAAAATGTCACCTGCTGTGGCTATGGAAGTGGGCACAGGTGAACTCCATATCACTACCATCTCCTAATGGTCTCCCTTCTCGTTTTCACTCTTTTGGGGCCGCAACCCTATCTATGGATAAAAAAGTCTATGCAAGAAAGCAATGCACCTATTTTTGGTCTTTCATTGAATGAGCAAAATAACCTTGCAGGAGTGTAGTTCAGCAGTATTGACGGTTCCTCAGAAAGTGTGACTAAGTTAGATGAACTCCGTGTCGACACGTCATCGCACTACCCGCTTTCGGTTCATTAAACTACTGTTGTGGTGAGAATGCTTCATTCAGAAATGGCTACCAAGGCAAGATCCAACACCAGACTGAGGGCGAATAATGAATCGCTCTTCTGGCAGATGTGTCTCTCCTTTGGTCGCTGTCTTTCCTCCTTCATTCCTTTAGTCTATAGCACAGTGCCACGCAATTTCACTTTGCCATCTTCATCTCAAACAAATGCAAATGCTGTTAGAGCATCAGGTTCACGAATGCGCCTCTCTGCCTCCTATTACTACTACCGTTCGACATGCTGTGCCACTTCCCTGACCGGCTTTCATGCATCTACCCTCCTTCGCATCGGTCTGACAGATACACGAGCGATTATCACTGCAACCCGTTAACTACTTCACTCTTCGCCACTTAAGACCTGTCACCATATTTTAGAAATTGAATGGATGCGTAAATGCTACCTCGCTTAATCAAATCGCTGACAAAATAGCTCACCATCTCAAACTGCTTAGGAATGGCTTATGAGTACTCTAGCGAAATTCAAGAGCCTCACGTTCACGAAATGCAAGGCATGCGCAAACTGTGACAATTTCAATATATTCATTTCAGGAAAGCGGAAGGCGAGAAGGTTGAATACAGCTTGAGTGAGCTCACAGCCTTTTACTTCGCAGGGTGGTCTAAAATGTCATGTTGCCAATTCAGCACGCGGTGCTATTAAATGGGTATGACGGCAAGTACCGCGATCGGGCAGCTACGTGGAGTTTAAGGATATGGTGCACGATATAGCCAGATGAGACAGGGGTTGTGATAGATGGCCATACCGTGGAGTGGCTTCAAATAACATCTTTAATTGCGCCCAAGGTCCTTTGCGTCTTATTTTGGCCTTATTGACAGAGAAGTGAAAAGTCCCTCTAAATGTTGACATTTGTCTTTGAACATTGTAGATTTAGGAATCGCCGGCCAAGAAATATTCTGAAAATTCTTTGCACTTGCATTTTGAGGTGGAATGCCAAAGCTACTGAATAAATACTCAGCATAAGTTGTCTGATGCCTAATTTCTCGTTGCCATGCTTCTCACTTACTAATCCAATCCCATCATCTACCATCTTCAGATAGTGCTACCGATGTCATCATCCTTCTCAAATTTCGCTTGCGTTATCACATAAACGCGGCTATGAATTCTTTACCTTCTTATTTGATACACAGAGGATAGGTAATTAGCAAGTATAGCCACCTTTGTACGACTGCGGCAGCTATCAGCAGAGGCATGCTTGAGGATCTTGCGCCACCAGCATTCAGACGCGCAAAGGCAATCACAGAATATGATGCATTACACATGCATCTGCTGCAACAGACATCAGCTATCGCTATTGTTGTACCCGAGGTGTTCGGGCTCCAACACGCAGATTTACGAAAAATGCGATGAAAAGTAAGCGCTGAGGTTGCTTTCCTTGCGGCGGCAACATTTGTTTTCTCTTAATTGCATGCTTTGCATGTGCAGCATAAGAGCGACCGACTGCTGATCTTTAAATGGTAGAGTGATCGGGTAGGTCGCACCATCGGCCTAACTACCTTGACGTTCTTTTTTGCGTCATTTTCCTTTTTGAGTGGTTTTTGGCCTTTGTTTGAGTCCACTCTTTGTGGTTTTGACTGCGAAGGAGCTCGTGAGCATTGTGCAAATGGAAGGAAGGTTCTCACATTTTCACATTCCCATTAGCATTAACGAGGGTAGGTTGTCAAAGTAGAATCCGTCACAAAGCGTTTCAAATTGATGAATAGGTGAGAGAAGAGGATTTGACAGAAGCGCCTGATATGAAGCACATCAGATAAGCAACTTCTTGATTTCGTCGCTGACGCTTTATGGGCAGGCTTTGTCCCACTATCCACTACATTTAATTCAATAATCTAATTTCCTCAAAGTTCGGGCTTCTCTTTCCTGAACAACAAATTCTGCAGTGGCTCGGATTGATGACTGACCCAAAAATGCAAATAGACTTTTGCTGCTTATCATTAATCCACAAAACCTCTTAGTAACACTGTGTATGACTGCCTTATACTGCTACATCGTTGTTAAAGAAATTGATCAGTAACCGGTGGATCTTAAATTACTAGCTCTTGCTACATTTCTCTTTTTAAATAACTGCAATCCTAGTGCTTATGGCACATTCCAAGTCTGTTGGAGCTTAATCATCATTTTTATCTAAAGTAAGACAAGAATGCGTCTAAATAAAGAGTTGATTAAAAAATTTAATTGCTTTAAAATATGCGGCTGTGGCTGCCGTATTTATTCTGGAAAGGACATGAAGGGAACTACCAGACTAGACAAAATAAGGCGATGGTGTGTCACTTTATGCATAATCTGAGAGAGGGGCAATTTAATGGCAAGTAGGAATCATCAGGCACTCGCATAGCCTAAAACAATTAAAGGAATAGATGGCTTGACCGCATATTGGTGAGGAGAGCAGCCGTAGTACAATTATGCACAGCAGTACAGGTAAAGAAATACTCATCGTAATGCAGATGCTGTGCCTCTCACCATTTGCATCAGAATCAGGCCACAATCTAATGCGTACCAGCATTTTGAGCGGAGCTACTGATGGACGTCAACGGAGAGATACACAGAGTACTGGCATGTCCCCAATATGCGACAGCTTCCTAGCATTCTCTTGCCAAACACTTTGTAAGAATTAAAGTTTTATGAAGGCAAGAGGGTTTTGGATCTCCAAAGCGCCTAGCTGTCCCATCGCATTAGCACAAGCAATCTGTAAAGAGTCGCGTGTTGACTCGGACCATGCAAGCAAAAGGAAATGCTGAACGCAGTAGACAAGAGGTGCGGGCGGTATGCACCCACCTCACATATATTTTCTGCAGAGTCTGCATTGGTTACACAACAAAGCAGCCCCAGCGTCATCGCTCAATCCAACTTCGGAAGAGTAAGCACCTCACTTCCAGGATTTAGCAAGAAACCCTTCATTCCGTTTACCAAAACATGTCCAATGACCCAAAATACCTGCTAGCTGCTTGGTATGCAATTAGTATTCCGGCTGTTGATAAGCCTTTATGCCGAATATTCATTTTACAGCCTTGAATGACAGTTTTCATGTGTTATTGTTTCTTTTTTAGTTCAACTTGTGGGAAGATCACAAATGTAAGCGTAGCCCATAATATAAGTACGTGGTTTAATGGTTTAGAAATGGATTTTATTTTCGCATAGGATGATGGGCAGCGAGCCGCTTCGAAATAACCTTGCTGTATTTTGCTGCCGTAAGGATTAGACTAGCTCTGATTATGCAGACATAGATTTGCTCGAAAAGAAATTTGGTGCCTCTCACGAATTTTTACTTCCATTCATCATAGAAGCTGCCAATTCTTGATTTCTAAAGCCAGCACACTAGGATTGTCTCATAAGCAGTTATTTACGAAAACGCCAGCAATGAAATTTTGAGCCAAATTTCGGTTGGTGAAGTGCACATAGCCTGAAAATGTAAGGTTTGCTTTATCTCTTTTGGCAACACCTTGCACTCTATCATCTTGGCTGGTTGTTAGATTTTTATTTTCATTTATATTTTGTTTTCCGATTGGCATACTCCCTCGCACCTACATTTTCGTCACCTCTATTTTCGGTGGTGGCAGTCATGTCCCATTACTTAGCCTACTCAGCATCACTTACGCATCTTCCTTCTCTTCCGCATTCTGAATAATCACCACAGTGCAATATTGTGGCAGGTGCCTTATTGACGGGTGGATGGGCTGAATTGCATGCACAAGCGGCAGTGCCGATTCTTTGCATTTGCAGTGGCTATTAAATACAGACAAATTATGGACGCTGAAGGAAAACCATATCCATTGGGTATAATGACTTGCTTGCGTAGCCTCAGTTCAACCTCAAACTAACAAGGCCTTTAGCATACCAACTTTGTCTAGAAAATGTCAAAATTTTACAACTCCATCCTTATTTCTTGCGTAGCAGTCATTTCAGTGCATTATAAATCATCGCATTTTCACCTTGCTTTCTCAATGACTTGATAAAAATCCAACTTCACGAGCAACACTGACAGTATGATAGAGCACCGTTAAATGCAGAAAAGTGTCTCATATTAAGCGCATGAATACTGGCGACACTCATAGCTGGTTAGAAGAGAAATAAATAATCTTCCAGAGAATGAGCCACTCATGGCATGATCATTTGTTTTCTGGAACGGATCCACAGACCCGAAACACACCACAAGCAGCACAGCACCAAGCATACCTCTACGAGTAGAAGGGCTGCTTACGCACGCGACTGATGCGATTTCGCGGCAGCACATTTCAGGATTATACTCGCTTTTGACCAATGGTAGGACATATTTGCCAAGCGCATTCCATCTTCTTATGAATCAGATCATGACAGTGTGGCTACGAAACATCGGTGTTTCGCTGTGGATGTTTGATCACCGCCCTTAAACCATATCATGCCCATCAGTTGATGTTACAGACGCCAGTGATCGCACGGGGTGGTAACCTATGGGTTCTGTCACTCCATGAGGTTATGCTACACCGGTGACGGTTGTAGTACATGTCGTGCCACTGGCATACTTTATCGCGTTCTACCGTTGTACGATTCTCTCCATTTCACCCCTGCCCTCAATCCATCTACGCCCTTTCCTTTGCATTTGTGGCATCGCACACATTATACCGCCTTTGCATCTCATCATCTTTGCTCTCCTCTAATGCGTGGAATATGTTGTGCGTTCTATTACATTTAATTGGGCAAAGCAAGTTGAATTAATAGTGTTAATGTTGAAGGCAGCTGATTTGGTGGTCGTGGCAATGCCGCAATCGGCTGCGGCCTCACGATTCCTTTGACATTGGCGTTTGGCAGAATGCTGATGCCAGCATTGCAGTAGCAAATGCACGAATAAGTGCCTCGCTATTGCGCTTAGCACTGGCGTACACAGAATGGGAATAAAGGAGGCGCAGATGACGTGATTTGGCAAGAATGCGAGAGTGAGAAGTGGAGGAAAATGTTATGTGTGCGTGTGTGTGTGTGCTGGCATAGTCATATAAGAAAAGCAGGAGGGCGGGATAGTAAATAGGCAAATGCATGAATGTGAGGGGAATGAGTAAGTAAGGGAGTGATATAGTAATGCTGCATAGAGTATGCTCATTCTTTACCTCGTTTGTGCAGCATTTGTTAAAATTTAGCTCAAATATATAGTGCCATTAGTGCCATGTGAGAATATTTTTAATATGACAATGGAGTCTGATAGGTCTTTTAGCCATTACCGCAGAATGTCTCTAAGTCTGAGCTTGTTCTTTGAAAATAATGAACAAGAATCCCAACAAAATTTGGCGGCAAAGGTATGCGACTTGCCAAGATGTGATTTGACATCTCCCTTCCAGCGTTACAACGTAGATGATGCTTAAGATCAACGGTCTCACACTCCATTGACATGCATGGATGTAGCTTTTGCAAAGCCAGTGGCAAAACTATGGGATCATTAACCTTCCTTCCCTAGCGTCGCACAGTTAGCACTGATTAGTTAGAGCTAAATCAGGAAAAATACCATCTTATAAGGTGCGGCTAGCTGTTATTAGCCACGTGCAATCACTTCGCTTCTTCTCGCTATATGTAGATGGTCCACACCAAGAAATGTGTCAAATTGGAGATAAGCCCTTTCGTAAAGGAGTGACCTCAACAACTGGTCTCTTTAATCTAGTTATTTGGAGTGCAATTAACAAGGTCTCCTCCCACCGTTACTACTCAGAGGTTGTGAAGTGACGGGACGAGTTAAAGAAAATCAGGAAAGCGGGTCTGATTTGCTCATCTTCTATATGCACCATAATTATGGCACTAACATCTCTGATTACCGTGCTAGTCGATGTGTGAATTAGGGGTGGTAGTCGAGGTATCGTTGGTTTTGCCAGAAACTCGACCGCAAAATCCATTCATTAAGTTGATTTGGTCGAGAACCTCCCTTGGTGAGATGCACATCGTTGTGACCTCACTTCGTTGCATGAGAGGTGGAGTAGTGATAAATGAGCACTCTTCTGCATCTGAAGTCTCCTCAGATTTTGGCGAAGCTAAGAAATCTTTCCTGCCTTTCCCAGTATTTGGCAACACTTTGATTACAGGTGTTTTGAAAATCCTGATAATTAGGAAATTCAATGAATAGCTTTAGGTCAGCTAGAGCAAAGACATGTCAAATGAACAACAAATGTTAAAAGCGGAACTTCAGCTGTTTAGAAAATAAGTCTACTTTTTTCCATTGATACCATCGGTGCAGAAGCTGCCGTACAATAATGCATAACAAAGTCAACATTGTTGTGTCAGAGTTCGAAGATCAGCGAAAGAAAAAAATATTGTAAAAGCGAAACAAGGATGTAAATGGTGTGTTCTGGGTTCAACAGCACCCGCCAACGTGGCAACAACACTGACACCTCTGAATAACCCGATCATAGCTGAGGTCTACATCATTTTATCTAGTGAGCATAAGTTATTATGGGTAAAATCCAGAGACCAGCGCTAACATTTACAATGTTTGCAAATAAAAGTAATGCAGCACTGAATGTTTGTTCAAAGATTAAAGTTGTTCCCTCAAGTGGAATGAAGAAGGGTCCATATTACTCTTGGCCCCAAATTTGTACTACTAATTGAAAGGCCGTCATCGAGTGACTACCATTGTACAGCAGCAAACAATCGGATGGCTGAAAAGGGGTAGGTAATGGAAAGTAGGGTAGTGAAAGGGAAGGGAGAAGAGACTTATTCACAGTCAACTTGGTGATTGTCCTATTTATACTTATCCATTAAGTTTGCGGTCAGAGATAGCACTCGTATAAATAGTCACTTCGATGAAACGTGAGGCGATACGGTTAAAAATGCTTCTAGTGTCTGGCTTTTCCTCTTGTCTAAGAAGCTACAGATCCTGAATTCGAATAGAGTTTGTTTTATTTCAAGGGAATATTGTATAAGCATGGAGGCATTATTGAACAGCATTAAAGGTGAACTTCGCCTTTGCTATTGCTTCAAAAGTTTCAGACGGTTGATTTACACCCTTCCATCTCCAGATTGGACTTGACGTGCGAGTTCGGGTGCGATTCGAGTAAACACCCGTTACGGCATTACTGACTATGAATGAGTAGCCTGGTGCCTCAAGATGCGTGATCGAATCTCAGTCGATCAATCTGCCAAATTTTGATGGACTGAATGCAATTCGCGTAACCTTTTGCACAATCACTTTGGCACACTATCAAGCGGTTTTGGTGCCTGTTTCAAGGAGGAAAGAAATTAATTAGCGTCACTGAGAAAACTCTGCTGAGACATCCAGAGTTGTTTGATGAGGGTGAAGATGATGGCGTGAGGCTCATTTTACACCCGTATAATACTAACTTGTCCATAACTCTGTAGAGTCGGTTTGTAGACTCTTGCATGTAGATGGAATATCCTTGCACTAGCGCAACGGGTCTTTTCATTTGGTTGTGAAGGCTGGCACCAAACATGAATGTCAATTCGCATACGATGTGCACGTTAATATCCATGAGACACATTAGGATTTGAATTTTACCTAATAGAAAGATCACATCGTGTCTAGATCATCAATGAACATGAAGCTGGCTCAGCAGAATGGATGTGAGTGTGTGATTGCAGCATTTTCATTTCTTTGCTGTTAGGTTGTTGGAGAAGATATGCGTAGGAGGGCGGGCATTGAGGGGCGAAGAGGTGGAATGTGTAACGCAAGGGAGACAAAAGAATGATCTGATAAGTGTGTTCGCAATCAGACACGAAGATGAACAAGTTGAACTAGAAGTTTGTCTCTGCTTGCTACAGTTACTTTATTCTGTGTTCACATGGATGCGATGCAGTTGGTGGTGGCGATGGTTGAGTGTGGAAGTAGACTTCTGACCAGTAGCCATTTCAATGGCTAAGTGCGTGGTCAAAAGTGTGCGCTCGGAGCTATCATCCAAAGAAAGTGTAATATTTTGCATACTATTAGCGTTGGATCCGAAGTCACCGCAGGACACGGAGTTGCTTCCTAGCGTACCATCGCGTTAGTGATATGATGGACATTGGTGCATAATTCGTAGCAGATTTGCGTTGAGGTGCATCGCGAGTGCATCTGTTTCCGTGTACTAGTAATCAGGAGCGAGGTTAGTTCTGTCTGCTGTGCAGCCTTCTATGGTACTCAAATAAGGATGTTGTTCAAAAATTGGTCGTTGCTTTCTTTCTATGCCTAGTTCTTAACGCATTTGCCCACCTTTCATATGCTTTAATAGCCTCATTTCAATTAGCGGTGGTTGACTTTTGTGATGTGCTCATTTACTTTTGCAAGGGTGCAAGAGTGCCATTCGTTGACGTTGCTTCTTAGTCGACTAGAAGGCATTCGGTGGGGGTGGTGGTAGTGGTGAAAGTTGGCTTAGCAAGAGCGAGTAGGATGATTACATCAATATCCGAATGTAAGATAGCGCAGTACAGTATGGAATAATGAAAGTTCAGCTCAAAATAACGTGGAGTAGTATGGAATGGTGCAAACAAGGAGGAAGAATCCGCCCTCACCACCTAGCAAGGGCGCCATTGACATAAGCCATAAGCCCTTTTCCTCAGTAAACAAACAGCTGGCCAACTGCTGCTGCTTTACTGCCCATACGTTTTACTGCCTAATAAGATCGAAGAAGAAATGAGCCTAGTGAGAATACGCTGTCATGCTTTCATGTTTCCCATCCATCTGTCAGTACTTCACTAGCACCCACTATCACCATCGACACAACAACAGCAAAAGCAACTTTGTACTTGTCACCTCTGACCTCATACGCGCTATCCTCTCTACCTGTCAACAACTGCCCATCTGCACGGCAGATTACCCACCCACTCACTCACCCAATCAGTCGTTCGTTCTCCTGCCCACTACTACTTCTTTCTACGACCGCTATGAATATCGGTATGCCGATCCGACGCACAATGGCGATGACTTGACCACATCAAAGGTATTCACTGATGTGACTTGGAGAAAGAGGGAGAGAAAGAGCAAAAGAGGAGAACAATGGAACGCCAGAAGGAAGCTGACGGGTTTCCATCTCCAGCTCAATCAATCGCACATCTGCAGCACACACGGCCAAGCACTGGTTTGCCGATTGATCTGAAATCTCCCTAGACTACCCTACAGTGCTTCCCTACACCGCCTTGTTGCCCTCATCAGTGGGACGAGCAAAGATGAAAGCAATGTACGACGTGATATTGAAAGTGGCCGCTAACGCGTTTACACATTTACCACGATCTCTCTCTCCCCATCCACCCCTCAGCTAAAACGCCGCTCAGACGACGATGGCCTAGTGGACATGGTTCTGATATTTGAGGTATAGACTATGTACATGGCAGTGGCGGTCTTGCGTTTCATGCGATCAGTGTTCATGGCGGAGTCGCGAATGAATGGCGCTGGAAAGACCTTGGCTTATAAGAGGTCTGAATGGGCTTGAAGTTTAAGCGAGATGAAAATAATTTGGCGGATCAGTTCCGTCAATGTTCACAACCACAATACACAAAGCTTGAATAATCTGAGCGCACATCCAAACGTGCAGTATAATTACGTTATCATTGGCAGTCAGTAATGTGGTTTTTTATCGAGAACACAAGACACTAACCTTACAAAGTCAGCAACACCCGGTCCATAAAAACAGGTCAAAAATCTGCCTTCAATTAAACATTATAACTGCTCCGATCTGTGCCGAGCACAGGACAATTATTAACTACCAATTTTCAGAGAGCAGGGGAAACGATGGCAGTTACACTGAGATTAAGAGGACAAAAAAGAAGGGCAGAGAAAGGCGGGGAAGGGAATAAAACCGCTTCTCTGAGAATGTGCAGCCTCTCCCACGATCATTACTCCTTGACAAAATTTAACGTAGAGCGTAGGAACAGAGAACCACTCCATCGGTCTCGAGCTTTGTATCAGCTCCTTCAAGAAGAGTCAAGCTAATCCAAAGAATTGTCTTTTCATCGAATGCTTTATAAACTTCAGGAGACATAGAGTTTGGTCGTATGAGGTATCAGTCGCTCAAGACCGCATAAAGCAGGCGAGAAATGGACCAAAAATAACTGACCAAACAGAACTTCGCAGTTTCCTTAGCATGTCAAATTACTAAAGACGTTCTATTAAAGGCTTTGCCAAGGTTGCTAGTCCCTGAATTAAGTGATTGAAAAGCTGGCAAACAAGTAGGAGATCGAGCATATCGAAGTGAAGTACAGAGGCCGGTGACATCTGTCCCCCATGAAGCCATCCCGCGACGCGTGGCACCGATCCAGTCAGAAGAGGTTAATCACATACGCTCGCATACGCGTTCCACCGCCTTCTAACATTCATCTTACTTCCCACGTTATCATCGTTTCACCATTCAGTTCTACATCACTGCCTCCGTCCCACTTCGACATCTACTCACTTTTGTTCCACTTCTCATCATTCACCTTTACCGCCTCCGTGCCAATCTATCCGTAATACTCCAGCTTCCTTCTCTGTCGTTGGGCTCCAAAGTGTCAACGCAGATAGAAATTGCAGAAATTAGAGGTAGACTGTGCTATAATCCTGTTTCATCATAGCCTCCTCCTCACTAACTTCATTTACGTGCGTTGGCGTTCCAGTATTGCTGCAAGTAGTTCACTTCACTTATCAAAGTAAACCATGAAAAGCGTCTTCGAGTTTGTCGATTGATAGAAACTTATATCCCTTCCACAAGGCTCATTCCTTCAAACCTCACTCAAAAACGTGATTGAAGAAATGCGTAACGAAGGTATCTAGGAGAATGTGGAAAAAGAGAACAGGTAATAAGGAACGCAGTGCCACATCACTGCGCAGAAACATCCGGCAATAGCCCTTCTCCATTCTTTTCTCTACTTCCTCTCCTCTGTGAGCGTCTCATCCTCGCCTCTCATCCAACTATTCTTTCGTGGCTTTCAGCCTAACAATCATGTATGTTTATCCCTTCTACTGGAGAGGTGCAATCATCACTGTTGTCCTCCCTGGTGCAGCACAGCAATTGTCCCAGTTATGCAATTTGAAATACGCAGCAAAAGCACACCTCCACAAGCTTTATTTCAGCTACTAACAGACAGTCGCCATTGTCTTCACTAGATTCATATCTCGCGTTGCCCCAACTGCCAGAAAGTCGTCCTTCCAAAAGGAAACAACAGAGATAAAAAGCTGACGGAAAGCAGACCAGACACGGCGGTGCATTTCATTTAAAGCACATTGGTATTGGTGGTTCGTCTCTTCCTCCTCCACTGCTTTTGCATGCGCCATATTGCAGAGAAATCGATTAAGGTGAAACGACACGAAAGGAAGTGATGTCTGTTGCCACAAAACCACTTGCAATGGGTGCCTCCTAAGTCCAACATCAGACGGGGCTGAGAGACACTACGCGACAATATGTGCCGCTAGTCGATTCACACGTGTAGGATTCGAAATGGTCAATCGCACAACAGCGTCGAACATGATCGTTAACGTGTTATTTCGTCTACTGCTACTCATACTTCTTCGTGGATTCGCCCCGTTAATTCAGTTGGCCATCAGTGCCACCCATTCGCTTCTTTTATCCCTTTACTGAGCCTCTTGTTATTTTTTTGCGTTTGTTACCTCCCTCGCCATCCCGGCATCAGTTCCAACCATCCGGCCCGCCGTTCCAGAGAAGACAAAAGGCCAAAACCGATGTCTACAGTAAAAATTAGGGATAAGTTATGCTACCTCTCCCTCTCCTGACCCTGTGCTATCTTCTTACCTCGCAAGCACACATCACTTTAGTATTATTAAATATGCTAGTTCCATGTGCGAAGTTTACTTCAATCTGAAATAAGGGAGGAAGTAGGAGAGTCACAATAAGGAAAATGCGTTTAAATATTAGTGAAGTGAGTTGGTGGGTGAGTGATGGAGTGTTGGCGATAGGTGAATTTTAAATTATTATGGCAATTAAATGGCCATACGATGGACAGCTGAAGGAGATCTTCATATAGGATAGAAATGTCGATTTGGTCGGCTAGAAGGGCAATTGAGGAGGAGAGGATGAGTTGAATATGGTTCTGCACTACATATGCACAGGCACACCCACAGACGTTCCTGCCTGTTTTTGGGACAACGATTGAGGCGACTCTTTAAAGGAGAAATTGCGCTCCTGGAAGAACTGTGAGCAGTCGAAGGGACACCTCGGTCGGTGTGATCAAGCCTTACTCGCTTCAAGGCCTTTAGCTGTTCCGACTTAAGGTCAAAACACTTGTAAGCAACATCGCACGTGTCTAGAACGATAGACTAAGTGTCTCTGTCAAATCCTCTCCCACTTTTGATTGAGTAAGCCTCGAAACATTACAACCCGACATTACCGCAAAGTACGCAGTGCAAAATTCGAGTTAACGTTAATTGTGACTGGTTACCCACTCGTCGGTGCCTCATTTTAATAATTACCAACTCAAAAAACTGTTTAGCTTTGCTTAGTTGCAGGACAAATGACAGTTTTGGATGAGTGAAGCAGTTTAAACTGGAAATTTTCTGTTTGAAGCAATTAATTCCTGCAACTGAGAAATGCTTTCATCGCCAATTCGCAATGATTTGAGCACTTTTCTGTTTGACTTCACCTCGGCTTCTTAACCAATGCTACTGTCGCAGTACAAAACATCATTCTTGTTCCTTCATTTAGCTATTCATAACCAAGTCAATGCTGCGAGGAAATGGCTCATCAAAGTAAACTCAATCATGAATAAATGGAAATTGCCATCAAATTATGTCGGGTTCAAAAAACAAGTTAGATACTAGATGCTATTGAATGAAGTCGGAGCGAATTTGCTAACGAAAGTTGATATTTTAGAAATTTTAAACAAGTGCACATTATTTTGCAATTCTTGAAGAAAATTACAGACATTGTCAAGTCGAAGCATTATATTTTAGAACCAAAATCCACTTTGATCATCCATTTCACCAAAGCACCCATGCAACTTTACATTATGGTGATTTCACGGATAACAATAACGATATAGACATCAATCTAAAGTGCAAACACTGGTGATCCGGCTTTAAAATTCTTTGTTAGCTATGACTTCTACCTTCTTGTTTAGAAATTGATGAAATGATCATGTTTCGTGTGATGTACCTCCTGGACGAGAGGCGAGAACGGTGCCGATACCGAGTACATGAGAACAGATCAGCCCTCAGACATTCGTGTTCCTAACCTTCCATTGTTGCCAAATCGCCCAAATTCCATACCTGTCTTAACAAAGATGGTGCTACAACTTGCCCCTGCAAATAAGTTTGCCTAACTTTGCTATTCCTAATACGGTTAAGCAAAATCAAGGCGTTATTTAGGACTAATAATGCTTGAAATAGGAGATCAGCAACCCTTCCTTGACTAATCACGACCAAAGTTGTCCTGAACTTTGTTCTGGGAGCTTCGAGGTGGTGTCGATTGTGTCCATTCGGATATTTCCCGACTAACACAGATGTAAGAGGGTCAAGCAAAAGCAACTAATCTACTGTTCTAGGCACGCATTCGGTTGCTTAGAGCTGTCGCAATCGAATGTTGTGATGACTTTGGACGGTGAAAAGAATTATGTCTAAAGTGTTTTACCATGGTGTCACTTCAACTTCCAAAGTAGTCCATGATGGGATGGACGCGAAGTGCCGCCTTTGTGATTACGATATGGATGCAAACAACACCTTGAATTTCTTGCAACGCCATCAATTCAGGGCAGATGTGTTCTTGAATAAGAGACAATTCACAACTTCTCTTAAACAACTTTCTTCCTCTTCGAATTGCATTTCTACCTGCTGAATCTGGTGCCAACGAGAGTATAATGGGAGCATCAGAAATAAATAAGACGAAAGTCTGGTGTGAACCTAGCATATTATCACTGCTCAAATTCGACTGCAGGATTTCGACTTCGACTATCCATTGTACGGCCTGTTCAACCTAGTTTTCTTAACTTGAGAACCATGAAGGCCTGATCGCACGCATGACTGAATTGGAGGGAATTCCCAACACAGTGGAGTTGCAAGTCCGCCCTGTTCTGGACAAAACGCAGCATGTCGTGCACTACAGATGAGGGTGTGAATGCGAACATAAAAGGCAGATCCTTCAACTGAAACAGTAGTGACACCCAGCCCGATTGCATTGGGATTTCTACTTACTAGGTCAAACAAATGCCCAAGCGCTTCCTTAAGAGCATTAAGGAATAATTGACTAGAAAAGCAAGAGTCCGTACATTTGAAAGTGGCAAATTGCAGGAACATCGGACGTCGGAATAGGCGCAGGTTACACTAATGTTTATGCGAAAGCATATGCCCAAATGATTGCCCAAGGAAAGTGGCAGAAGATAGCACGTTAGACGGAATCGAAGCGTAGCCAAGCAGAGCTTACACCGAGAGTGATTCATAAAACACCTGACATTTTCAAGAAGTTCGTCTGGCAGATCACTACAATTCATGTGCTTCTTGCAATATCAACAAACTAAAGCAAGTTCCGCAAAGGCGACTCCGTTGTCGTAGGACCATTAAAATTGTGCGAGCTCAACCGGTTTTACCTTAGTGATCATCACTCTTCTAAAAATGCTTTAAGGCAATAAATGAACTCATTTGGGACTTACGAAGCTCATTTGCTTGAGGGGATTTTATCCCATTTGACTGTACAGCTTGCTCCAGACATCTGCAAGGCAGAGGCATGACCGGCAAAATTAGTCATCAAGAAGTGAGTTTTACAAACGGAGGAAAACGTACAAGGACGGCTTAGGCGGATGTGGTTCCTCAGTGTCTCCCATGTTGGACAGTCCCCATAACATTCCATGCAGTAGTAGCGGGCATCAGATAACTCCTTATTTTGACCTGCAACATCACAACAAAGTATGAATTCTGGGGAAGCTTGTATGCCCACTGAAGCATGCTTATGCGATAATATATTTCTAGCTAACTGGACTAAAGCATCTACAAACTCACCAGTGTGCGCTTCCATGTGATGCTACATGAGTGATTCGAAACCCTCGAATTGCTGGGGATGCACAAAGCACACGTTGTGCTGCAAAACTTGGAGCGTGTTTAAATGAAATCGTGCATTCTCGTCAACAAACGAGTTACTGTAGTGCGAGTGTAATGAGGACAATGTTTGGATTGACCTACCCATTTGATCTATGAGCACCTTCCTAGTCGATGCCTTCATCCTCAACCATTCTAAAACCATTCTAAAATATGTTTAAATTGATGGAGGTAGTGTTGAGTGAATCATCGAAAGGCGCACTGGTGGTGCAGCAAATTGATGGATGCAAAGCATCCACCAGTTGTGTGACAACGTAGTCCCACTGTGTGGAGTGAAGCAGAAAGGGGGATGTTTGTGTAAGAAAGAAGATAAGATGCCTCCAACCGCTCTGCACATGGGCATGTGTGCTAAGTAGGCGAGAAGGGACGGAAGGCTCCATGCTGCTTGATTAATCTCATAACACCATCTCCTCTGCAATGCGTTCCAAATGGTAGTTGTGTTGTCATTCCATCACGCGGTTCCCTTGAGCAGACGTGGTAGCTAGTGCCACCACAGGGCAACTATGCGGAGTTGAATGAAACGCTGATGGAACATACAGACGGCATGGAGATTATTGTGGGAGATTGGTTTGTCCAACGCCCTTCAATAACATCTGTTGGTGTGTCTGCAGTCTTTTGTATCTTATACCTTTGCCAAGTTATGTTGGACTGTTGGCCTGCATGTTCTGATGTAGGCATGTGGTGGAAATATCAAATCTGAAAAAACATGAAATGTTCTTTATGTCGGAATTGTCACGCTGGAAATGAAATAAAGGTATTCGCTATGAGATCAGTAATTGTTTGTCAGCGTCCAAAATTTGTTTTGGCAAGGATAACGATAGTTTCGCTTCAAAATTAGCCTCATTATTTGTGTGGTAGAGCTTCGCGCAAGATACCTCTAAAGCAAAAACATGACATTGTATTGTTGCATAATATGGCGACACGTGAATGTAATCTACGGGGCCTAGAGAAAACAAACTCGTTCGAGCTATCTAAGAATGAGTTAATGTTTCCTCGTAATGCTGCATTGTAGAGAGAGGTTTTGCCTCACAAGGCGAAAACGGCGACGACCATGAGAACGTCGTGAAACCACGCTGATGGGTCTCGACGGCAAAGGAAAAGTAGTTGACAAGAAGCAAATAGGTCTCAAGAATAGGGATGCTAAAACACAGCAATAAGTTGTTCTTTGTTGTGGAACACTAACTGGAAAGCGGTTGGACAATTTCAATGTGTGCAACAAATGTGATGTAGCGTTGAAAGACTTCATTAAAAGCAAAAGAGGGCATAATACTTAAATAGAATGTATATACATTCAGCAAGCAGAGTGTAGAGACCGGTGGCGTGGTCCAGAGGCCAGCTCGCCCGTTTGGAGCAACATGGTCACCCAAGTCACCGTAGCCGAAACCGGCAATCAAACAAACAATGCATTAACTTTGAGGCATTGTAGAGCAATCAGAATGTAGTGAATAAAAAGCGTAAGAATTAGAAATGCGGAAACAATAGAAGAAATTAGGCATGCGTGTGCAAAGAGTGAAAATCCTCTTGTCATAAAATACTATACAAAAGGATTGGGTGGCTATCATCAGGTTAATAAGATGAATTGAAGATAAATGTGAATGACACATAACATTATAGGGAGAAAGGGAAACAATGAAGCATTTTTGTTTCGCTCGTGGTGGGTTTAATATGTTTGAATGGAGGGAGGAAAGAGGGAGGAGGAATAAGGTGGGGAGGGAATTAAGCCATATAATTATACATTGCTGCGACACCATCGTTCTTCCACTTCTCTGACTACACTGTAGTTGCTAACCTTGTTTGATGTTAAAATGCGCTAATTTCTGGAAGTCGCGAGGTTGCTACGTGTATTGGACATGTGACGCAAAAACACAAAGCAGTGCAAGGATCAAGACCACATTCTTATATGCTTTTACGAGCTTACCTCCGATGCGGTAACAACTTTCACTACTTCCAGCATTGTCGACAACGGAGAAAGCTGCGTGTGCTCTCCGTTTCTCACGAAAAGGCATACTTTAGGTATTGCAAGACTGAGAGCAGATAAATTTGCCGGCAATATTATTTGCGATGCCCGTTTTCTGCAAGGCAAGACCCGCTACTTCCACCTCCAATTATAGAGTTTCGAACCGCGTTAATTACTTAAACTATTTCTCGCATTATCATGAGCGGTAGCTTATTCAAACTATTGCAGCCTATTATTATGTGCTTTCCATTACCTCGGCTGCGCTGTTAAATGACTTTTGTTTTCCTTGCTAACTTTACTTTCATCAACGTAGAACAACACATTGAGAAGTGTCTTATCGACAAAGGAGTGGCTTCGATGTATCATGTGAGGAAAAGCTGGTGTAGCATCCAACTGTACAGTTGTGTGCGGTAGCATTTGAGATGAACAGAGTTGGTCTGAGGAGGCAAAAGTGTCGGATCGCAGCTTAGTAGTCTTATGAGATGATTAATCATTGGTAGCCGATGCCCAAATACCTCAAGAAGTTAGATGAATCTCAATTTTAAATAAGAAAACCTTTTCTGCACTCAGAAGTAAAAGGTAGCAGTCTCAACTGGTCAGATCGTTATGCACATGATTACAATGGCGGCAATTTTGCTGATCGTAAAATAGGGGCTTTGCAAAGACTACCTGCATTTTGCCTGTCCTTGCATTGACGGAAGCCAAAAATATTGCCAAGTGTCTCCAGTGGGTGAATTGACATACGCCAAAGTAGGAGACCAAAACTGCCGCTAACACTCGACCCATTTGTAAAATGCTAAGGCAACTTTAGCTGCAGAATGCGTCCAGTAATCACTGCTCCGCAGCACACGGCTCAGCGAGGTGGAGCCAGTGAGTGGGTTTTGCGCTCAGCTGGCAGTTGGAAGGGATGGCAACTCTACTGCTGTCCGAGAGAGTGAACATCCTCTAACTCATCGCCAAGATCACTAATAATTCATTCGCTTTGGTCTCTAATATTAACGGTGCAATTTTGGTCGAATCCTATTTACGTTCCTGACTTACCTGCAACTCGGATGGACGGTTACTGCTGCTAAGTGCTGATAGTGGAAAGTAACTTACTTTTCAGCCTTCTTGTTAACTAAGTGTGTATGGCACTTACGAGTGCGCAACAGCTAGCCACAACGTTAGTCTTGACGTGAAACCCTCCACGTTTACCCATCTCATGAGAAATGGCATATCTACTCATTATCTGCTTAAGGACCTTCTTCGCTCTTCGATGGAATGCGACTTATGGATGCCATTCTGCCAACATTTCATTGAAGCCAAGTTGGAGTGGTAGCTCTTTCCAAAAGCACTGGATGTTTTGTGGATCGAAACGTGCGGGAATGGTAAACTGTGCTGCATTCCATTTGCCCACTTCCGTATCGCGCCGATTGGGCTGATTATGGAGCGGGAGCTAACAGTACCCACCCATCAATACGCTCGACTTAGCATATTAGCACATTTGCTTGCGGCGCTGCAAACTCTCTGTTGCCTCATTACACAGGCCTGCAACTCCCCATGACCCAAGCTCTCATCCACGTAGACACCACTTACCTTTAACCTGCTCCCTGTGCTTTGACGCATCGACGCGCACTGAACACTGAGAAGAGGCTTGTGATGTTTAAACCGAGCACAAACTAGTAGCGTAAATAAAGTGAGGGAAGATGTTGAGAATGAAGCGGGTTTGGGGGAGATATGATAGCGCATGTTGATTCGACATGTGGCAAAAGACTTAGCAAAGCGTTCACGAATATACCTTGCGCCATTGTGATTGAATCCTTCCCTATTCACAAGTGTGAAAGTCGACTCGTGACAGTTGTAGCATGGTCTATGTTGGCGTTGTGTCTGTTGTCTGAGGAGGCAGCATTCACATGGGCTAGAATTTGGCCCAAGGACGCATCGCTCCTGTGTCTTCCCATTATGGCTCACAATCGGGCATCATGGTGCATGATACGGAGAATTACCTTAGGTGTCTCACTTATTCGAACCTTGTGGCTACGATTCTTGTTTTTTTCTACGAGCAAACAAGAAAGTGCCTCAATTCCTGCCTACGCCTTATGAAGTTTGTTGAAACGACACTAAGAATAGTACCGATGAAATGGAACAAATCAATTAGGAATGAAAATAAAAGAACTCCAACAGTTAGAAGCTACCCAAAAATCACTCATTTTGTGAAAAAGAAATCCATGATATATTTCTGCGCACTTTATTGCTCAGCAAGCACTGACTTTTCCATGGGGCGGTTCGATGAACATTTTTCCCATATATTGGCATTCATTTTTACAAGTAGACTTTATTTAACAACCATATTTTGCATGAATTCACCCATTTCAATAAAAGTTTTGATGTGTTTGCCCAAAACCGTTAAGTGATGCCATTTAGCTGGAACCTGTTAGGTGGCTCAGATTAAGCTCATTAAAGAGAAATTACGAGGTTCTGCGTTCACTTTCCAGAAATTGACGATAAGCCACTTCGATGAAATGCGCATGGCTTCATGTGTCGAATTTAGGCACTGGCATCGCTATATAAACTTATTGCCTCACATCTGGAACCAGCGAACCAGTGGTTAAGTAGTACTGAAGATCCAATTTTAGTCATCACGCCAATGGGGGCGCAAGCACCTACTATGCGCTTGTCTAGACATGGTTACCCGTTTTCCTTTATTTTACCTGGTTGCTCAAATGTGCATTGTCTCCACAAAAGTCAATGGGGAATGATGTCACTACTGAGTTGATGCTTTGCAGGCGTTGCATGGCAAAATTATGCACGATTGCACTCAGTGGAAGGCTATGTTAGGGACGCAAGTGGTGGCATCGAGCACTGTAATCGAGGTCCCTAAGGTCAGCTTTATCATGGAGCATGATAGTAACTGAATATAAAGAAATGGTCAGTCTATTGCATATCACATGCTTACTTGCTTACAATCAGGTCAGTCGCGTGTCAATGTTGATGGCACTTGAAGAGGCTGACAGCTACTTGAATCGACCAAGTTAAGCACTCACCACAGAATTAAATAATGTGTTGGGAAGGTTTTGGCGATTGGCCATGCATAACTGGGCGCAAAACGCAAATCCACAACCTTAAAAAGTAAGGAAGTTTTGATGCGAGAATGCATGCAGTGGAGAACATGACGCAATGCTTTGTTTCACAGCACTTGTCTTTTAAGTAGCATTCCTAGCCAATTCCCTCTTAGCTGTTTGCATGTGGCTGCGTTTGTCACACCCAGAATTTTCCCGATAAACACCTCAAGTCCACTGCCAGCAACTCAGTGGTCCTCTAAAGCCCATCGAATAGGTGAGATAAAATAGTTGACAGTGACTTACATGTGGTCTTGCACACACGATGTGCACATCGTTGCAGACTTGTCTACGCCAATCGCTTGACTTATATATCCGTTGTGTAGTCGTTGCATATTTATGGCTCGGTTGGGAGGTCGATGCAATTTTGGGCGTTTTTATCATCAATAGATACGCTAAGTGCTAACGTATTAAATGGTGGAAGTGATGCTGAACCGCGTAGACGAATTTTCGCATCTAATCCGGCATATTAGTGGATTAGATGTGTGGTTGGGGAGATCAATGTTACAATGACTGAACTTCACCGTCAAGCATAGTACTAACACTCCAACCCCTTTCCTCAGATCGCAATTAGATTCGAATTTGTATTACAATTGTGCTAAAAATGACACTAAATTAGGAGAGCTGCACTGAAATCTATCTCACGGGAATTAAGATGGCCTCACCTTCATCAACAGTGACTAGAGCGATCGCAATCAGTGACAATAGAATGACAATTTATGTCATTGACATTAGAAGTTGTGGCCCAAATGGAAATAATGCAACCACCTTTTAGCCTTCTTGGCCATTCGTAGAGCTTAGTAATGTAATTTCTTATCTATGTCCTCTACTAATCCTCCTCTTCATAATTGAAGAAACGGTCACGCATGTCTAACTTGACCTTCTTCCTAAATTTTGCTTCATTTTCTCCCATACTGGCGCGGATCAAGTAGTAGCCTTTCTAATTTGGCATGAAAATACATACCTGCTGCATGGCCATGGCAAATTCTTTGGCTGCTGCATGCACATTCCCAACTCTATTTATTTAATCCCATTCCTTCGATCATTATCACATCAGTCGCGTGAACAGGAAAATGAGCTGATGGAAAACCTCCTAAAATATGCCAATTTAACTATCACTCGATGCTCATACATCCGATCGTGGCAGCATTTTTCCACATACTCTCACCCTTTTATTATCTTTGTCGACTCCTTTACCACTATCCATTCACCCTAGAGAGGTCGGATCAAACCCACACTCCTCTCGAGTGGGGTTAAGAGTTTACAAAAGCAAAAGGTAAGGAAAATCATTTGCACCCTAAATTTGCATTTTTGTCACATTTATTGACAAGTCGCAAAATTCTTTCTCTTATTTACACTTTCATCATCTTTATGCCTCTTCGCACATCATGTTGTGTGGACGAAATTAGCAGTTGACACATTGGACCACGATTACTTGTGCAGCATCGTTCGTCTATTGTAGAGGCACTAGTGAGCGAGGAGAAGTCAGGCTGGGGTGAATGGGACCTCAACTGCTTACACTCTTCTAAGGCATCACATCTTACTTTATTTGCCGCAATTTTAATGAGGTCAGAAGTAATCCGCCATTTCACTTCCTCACTCTGACTCTCTCCAAAGTCAAAGTCAACCATTTTCTTTCTGCTTCCTCCTCTTCTCCGACATTTTATGCCGATTCCGCTTTTGTAAGTTCCATTCGTCTTTCGTTGGCCACATTCACCGCTCATTGCCCATGGTGCTTATGCTACTAATTTGGAAACATTGATTAGTCGCTGTCATTATATTCGACGTTTGGGCTGCCCTTAGGTGCCCCTTTGTAAATTACTTTCATTTACTCAGTTGGCTCCTCCTATTGCGCCTCCTATAGAGCAGGAGTGCGATGCGGTAAAGGTGGTGTTAGTCTCTATGTCATGAACAGACACGAAAGTACAAACTTCAATTTCTCTCTGCAGGATACTCAGCATGACTGTCAATCTGAGATGATCAAGATCTCTGCCTTCTTCTTTCGTCACAAGATCGCATCTATGGGGCGATGTCTTGTGTATGGAGTTGTACATACCGCATCTTTCATCGTGTCCCTCACCATGCGTCAATATTACAAAATTATCCATTCTGATTATGACTTCCGACCGCGGATTCATCAACACCGTCGATGAGTAAAACATGTACGCTGTTACAGAAGCACTGCCGTTTCCCGTTGCATCCGTTAACAAGGGCACTACTGACGATAATCCTGCCACTGCTGCTACCCTCTGGGTGCCTGTCGATAAAGCGATCACTTCGTTGACGCGGAGGAACTTAGTGGTTACAAGCAGTGAGCAGGGTTTGGCACACAGATGGCTCGTGCTGCCCACTGATACCTTGTAGAAGGGAATAGGAACGATCGACTCCCTGTATGTCTAAATTGCAATTGTCTTCTTCCTTATTGCTTGAGTTAACTGTGATTTCTTTTGCCTATCATGCTGCTGTCTCTTTTAGTTGCCACATAAGGCGCATTATCCACCGCACTTTGAAATCCCAAGGCATGTTGGCCAATGTTAATAGGAGTATTGTCACGATGGCAGACTTTGGCTTGGCTAGGCCCTTCGGTTACTTACTTCGCGCCTTGACTCGTGAAGTAGTTTCTGTTCCGCTCGTGACTCTTAAAAGGTGTTTGACTGATCTGAGATTGTTGTAGGCAATCACTTCATTTTATCGCGCTCCAGAGACGCTGCTGAGCGAAGACGTCTATTGTCGTGACGTCCATGTGTGTTCTATGGGCTATATTTTTAAAAAATATTCATGAGAGATGTGCGAGGTTAGTCAACTGCTCCACATCACCTGAATGAAGGGGTTACTGGCAATGTTGTAAATTTGCTCAATTATCACCCTGCATTGCTTCCGCCTTGGCACGCCAAGAGAATTTGCTCTCAAGAAAGGATCACGCGTGCGCTTGATACAAGTGGTCTTGATTTGTTACTTGTGATTGATCATTGCCTATCACTCCTCTGCTCTTTATTCACTGATGTTACCATCACTCTCCTAAGTCCTTCACTGCCTTTAGGAATCAATGCAAATCATCACTGGACCAAGTTTCGCTATTCCATTAGCATTATTTTATCGTTCCTAAGAAGGAGAATTGTTTGCTGACACGATGCCACCACCACCACCACATCATCATTTATGCCTAGACGCCTCTTCTTTACAACCAACCGTTGCGCACAAATGAGCTGCAGGCTCTTTTGCATTTCTACTTTGGCAATCTTGACAGAAAGTCGCTAACTGCAGTTGGTGAAAGGTATGATGGCCTAGAATTGGCTGAATGTGCGTGCACTTTGCCGAGCTATTCAATGCTTTCATCAACATTGAGGAGAGTGACTTGGAAGGAGAGGACGAGAAGTGGATGAAAGAAGGAGAGGAAATCTCGCATAAGATGGCATTTTCTTTTTTTCAACTCCTATCAAAAAATTTATTCAGCTCTTGCACGTTACCGTTTTGTTGACTTGGTAAGCAGAGAGTGGTGCCTTCTACGCTGTTATTGGGTGCATTAGCGCATCAGGTGCCAAAGCTAAGTACAAGTTCACAAAGGAGAAATCAGCAAAGCCGGAATCAGAGAAGCCGTTATCGTGCTCAGATCACACAATGCGAGATACACAGTCTCTGATCAAAAACCATCATGCCAACAAGTCTACAGCTTAACCCTTCATTGTAAAATTTCTTAGTCCTCCTTCCATCTTTTCACTTGTGCTAACTAGTTGCTAGCTTTTGATACCGGGGCTATTATTGTCGTGCTTATTGTTCACTGTAAGGCCCTATCCTTTATTGGGCACCGAGTGTTGAAGGCAATGAGAAGGGAAGGAGTGTGGGTACTATTGTAGTGCCTTGTGCCATTGGTCAATGGTAGGATCATTGGGTTTGGGTTGCGGTACGTCTGCTTCAGATGTCATTGATGGAATGCCAACACAAATTCGTATTCGTGCCTTGACCTTTCTGCTGGATGGGCTGCACTATGCACAAAATGAAGCAGAATCATAGCACCACCGTACTGATGCTTCCCTTTGCGTATGCTATGGGTCCAATCTAGTCTTCAAGTCCTCATGTCCATAAAATCCAAAAGAGGAGGCAGCGTGACAGGACACTGAAACAAGACCTTGGTGTCTAGCTTAAGACGTGGTAATGTAGGAAGCCGACGTTGCATTTCTACCCTGGTTTTCCCCAATTCCATTACCCGTGGCGCCACTTTGGATTTTGAAGGAGGCGATGCTAGGAGTGAGCAATGCTGTCAAGTGGGTGAAGACATGTTCCCAAGTGAGGACTAGTACACAACTTCTCCTCTTCACTTCCATTTTATCCTCCTGAATCTGATTATTCGCATGATAACTTGGAATATTCGAAAAAAAATAAGGGCAATTTAGTTTAGACTTGGCGATTTATCACTGCCTAAATTAGACTAGACTTCGACTTCGACTCGCCATAAACTGCCTGTTTGCCCTTACTTTCTCAACTCAAATACCGTGGAGGCCTGATTAAACGCATAGCTGAAGAAGAGGAAGTTGTTAGCGCAGTGGTAATGCAAATTTGCTTCATTTTGGGCGAAACGCTGCATGCTGAGCACTGTGGATGAGAGAATAAAAGCGGACACAAGAGGCGGATCTTGTCTTAGACTGTAGTACTACCCACCCTAAACACGCCAACCCAATTGCTCCTATTGTTGATCAATGATGTGGGGCACTTCGGAAGGTTTGCTCCCATTCTCTTCCCAATTACCCTTAGAGCAATTGCAAAGGATAACCTGATCACTACTGTCCGGCTCAACTATTCTCATGAACTGAGGTTGTCCCAGACTACGATCGTGGCATCTGTAACCAACACTCATGTGCCAATCCATTCACCCATAAGGTCAAGTTTGCGGCCATGAGGCGCCAGCAGCTGTGTTGGCCCCGCGACATCACATGCCCAGCAAACCATTAGTCCCAACCTCATCATAATGTGCCCCTTCACGCTACACTCGAAGATCAAGTGAGTCACCCTCTCATCCATACTGTTCGCTTCCCAAGCACTCAGTCTTTTTCGCCAGTCCGAATTGCCTTCAACGCATTCGAATCTATAATAAGCCTTGTGCACTTCCTCGTGCATTGTCACAGGATTGGAGCCGCTCCACCGTCTATACTGAATACCGTCACCACAAGGAAATGCAGTGCTAAAAGAGGCGACACCGCTGGAGGTTTATGGGGATCAAGAACGCCAAACAGTTCTGCCCTATGGTCCACAGAACTGGCTTAGATCATGACACTTTTTCCAACAACCAAGACAATGAAATCAATGCTACCGGAATGAAACGCGGACGACATCTGCGTTGCCCTCCTCGAGGTCGCTAGTTAAGTAAGCCAACATAATTCCTAGTCACTGTATTGGACTGCAACGAACAGGCATCACTAGACACACAAAAGCTACAGTCACAAGAATTTTGTAGAGGTAAATACTATATTGCTGAATTTCATACACTCACGGGAGCAAATCGGTGTAGAGCCTTCGATTGATGGCTGAAATCGCAGCACATGCAAAAATGCCTCGAAGGGAAGTGGACTCGATTCCAATTGAGTTGATGGGTTCCTTCTCCTTCATTCTTACCAACTCGTCCATCAATTCGTCAATGCAACGCCAAAAAAGTGCGAGTGAGGCAACGGTGACTGAAAACGACAGGGAAAGGGTGGAGATAAAAGCATTCATAGAAGTCGAATGGATGGGGAATACGGGTGGATGTGGAGGAAATTGAGAAATGGCACCCACACAGGGATGTCGTCCCCAGTACATAGGTAGTCGTCCGTCTGCACCAACAGCGGCATGAACGGCTACAAGTTTTGATGGCAACTGTGGCTGCGGAACAAAGGGAAGGAGTAGCCGAGTTACTACCACCACCACTTTTACGCGAAGATGGGGTGGTAGCATGGTGTGACACAGGCGACAGGAAGGGTTGGGGTTCCCACCTGGCAATAGATTAGTGCTTGTTCGGCAATGCAACTGCCACAAGTAGTCACTTGAACAATTTGGACGAAAGTGTGGGGAGAGGAGACGATATGAACCGAGACAAACACACCAGATTTAGATAGCGCAGTGCGTCTTACAGTTCCAGATTGTGGCATCAGCTTGTAATCTTTTACATGATTTGCCGATGCCCAATCACCGCAACACCATTGAAAACGCTAAACTAAAGAAGGTTCTGGATCAGCGGATAGGGAAGATCTATAGACCGATATGTTGCTTTCTCGCGTTGCTAAAAGCCACAGGAAATGAGCAAAGGAAGTCTATAACAGATGATTCCCACGGAACTCCCATCAGCAATATCTTACCACAGTTCCGCGATTCCGGTATGCTGCATTAGAGATGTAGCCAAGTTGCCACAATTATTACACCATCATAAATGAAAACTAGACTTGCATTGCAGTGGAATCGTGCATGATTGCGTTACTTATCATTTCACCAACATCAAGTGCTCATTCAATCACTCAGTATGGGACAATTATTAAGCAATTGTTCTCCAGAGCTCTTAGAGCTTCAACTCCACTTCAAGCACAAATCCGAGTGATTGCAGTAAGTCAGTGTCAAGTGCATTGCACAAATGTCCACAGATAACTCTTTAGAGTTTATTACAAGGAGGGTAGTTGAGGGAGATTTTGTGTTAATCGGCAAACCAGTGCTTGACCGTGTGTGCTGCAGATGTGAGATTAATTGAGCTGGAGATGGGAACCCATCAGCTTGCTTCTGGCGTTTCAATATTCTCCCCTTCTGCCTCCTCTCTCCCTCTTTCTCCAAGTCGCATCAGTGGATACCTTTGATGCGCTCAAGTCGTCGCCCTTGTGCGTCACATCGGCGTGCCAACATTTACGGCGGTCGTAAGAAGTAGCAGTGGGCAGGAGAACGGATGATTGATTACGTGAGTGGGTGGGCGGGTACTCGGCTGTGCAGATGGATAGTTGTCGACAGGTGGAGAGGATAGCGCGTATGAGGTCAGAGGTGGCAAGTATAATGCTGCTTTTGCACTCAGACATTGAGTTCTTCGTTGTCGACCTCCCCAGGCAAAAGAACACTGCAGATTGGATGTAGTGGAAAGCGGCTCTTTTCCAGCCAGCTGGCTAAATAGTCGACAAACGCCTTCAGGAAGGAGTTTGTTCGTGTCATCCAAAACAAGTTCCCATCAGCGTACCTTTCCAAATGACAGACAGTTAGAAATGGTTAACAAATGGTCTACCCCATTTACTGGGAAAGAGTGAGGGAGCAATTGTGATGGTGGAGTTGAGGAACATGCTACTTAGCACATTTGGGTAGTGCAGACCAGCGTTAAGGGAGTTGGGAAAGCGAAGGGCGAGTGGTGATTGCAGGTAGGGAACGCAAAGACCCTCATTTATCAAACAAAGAGCCTGCTCCGTGCTATCTGGGCCTTTATTTCCTTCGGTAGTCATACCCTTCGCATTGAGCCTCGCTGCCATATCATACCTCAGCAGCACCGTCTTCTCTCGTTCACCAACAAAATTCAAACTAGCACCCCTTCACTACACCTCCACCGCCACATTTCAGGTACTCCACTCCAAACCATTATTCCCGAATGGCTCAACACACCCACACAGAGACAATGAACACCACATGCATACCAATAACAGCTCATTGAAATGAATTTATTGCGGAACACGAAAGGAAGAGAAATAATTCATAAGGAGAGGAATATCAAAATGCACCCAAGTTTCGACAGGCAGAACCTCGTCCACTCCGGTTAAAGAGGACACCTAGCTGAAAGGCTTGAACACCAACACACGAATGCCGTAATAAGGTGAGCAGCAGTAGTGAATGCAGACAGGAATCATCTCGTTCCTCATGTCAGATGCGAAGGAACGTGGCTTTTTCCTCCCGTGGCTCCTCTACTTCCTCACTTATTTCAGATTCAAATGGACGGACCACATGGAATTGGCAGAAGAATTCGTACAAGGTTGAGGAAGTACATCGTCCGCGCCTTCAACACGTGCTGTCTGTGCGGACGGAAGGCAAAGAAGCCCGTCACACAGGGCGATTTTTCACAGTACACAAGTTATGAATTTTGCGGCGGACTGAGTGAACAAATGCTGTGCGATTCCCAATCAAGAACCATCCTCAGTGGCACCAACTCTTCAAAGTGGGAAAGCGACACACAGCCATCGCGCAACTCGGTGGCATTTGAAGAGGCACAACAATCATCCAGCACACCTAGATGGTCTCTCACAGAATAAAGGTCAACTCAACAATTTCACCGTGATAGGCCCATGAGAGACACAAAAGCACGGAGTTCTCATTATAAAAATGTTATTTAAAAACAGACATCAAAGAAGCGCCGAAGTGGCAATTTCAAACCAATAACGATTCCATTACGTACCGATCGAAAAGAAGCGCAGTGTTGAAGACGCGGAAAAGTAGGCTAGAGCGCTACCACCAAGGCGCGCACATCTGGAGAATGCCTCGACAAATTCGCACAGCAAAACCAGGAGGCAACCAAGTCGCCACTTCTCCTTTTTACTAATAAAACTCGAAACGGATTAAAAGAGAGCCACGTGGCTGCCATGATGACCATGCCACCGCGCTTCCCCAATCGCACAGGTAAAGAAAAGCGACGGCAGTCTACGGCTGTGCATCGATCACAGAAAGCTAGATGCCGTAACCAAGAGGGACGCCTTTCCCTTACCTCATATCAACGACTCCTTGGATGCTCTGCATGGATCAAAGTGGTTCTCCACAATAGACTTAAAATCCGGTTTCTGGCAAGTAGAAGTGGCAGCCACTTTCCAGCGCCTCATGCAGACAGCACTGATCGGGCTTTTTCCTAAACATTGCATAATCTCCCCAATGACGTCCTTGTTTTTGGTAGACATCCGCGAGCATATCGCCAATCTTAAACTAGTCCTGAACTGTCCGCAGGATGCAGGTTCGAACTTGAATCCAAAGGAGTGCCAGTCACTGAAGATCGCACAAATCAAGTAAGAACCTGGCGAACACCAACGAATCAGACGGAACTTCGCAGTTTCCTCGGTTCGGCAAACTACTATAGGCGTTTCATCAAAGGCTTCGCCAAGATTGCTAGTCCTCTACACAAACTAAGGGAGAAGTAGGGGAAAAAGAATTTCAGGTGTGAGAACGAACATGATGAAACCTTCAAGTAACTAAAGCGAATGCTCTGTCCCGCTCCGATTCCGGCTTTGCCAAACTTTGAGACCGACGCACCACCCTTTGTACTAGACAGACATTTTCGCAGCGAGACAAAGAAGGCAGAGAACACGTCATCGCCTACGCTAGTGTCAGACTAGACAAAAAAATGAGACAGAAGAGTGCAACAGAACGTGAACTTTTCACCACCTACACAATGGGGCGACACTTCAAGCACTACCCGATGGCGAGACAGGTCATAGTGAGAACAGACCATCAGGCGCTGACCTCGTTGAAAACAATGAAGGAGATCGACCGTTCGGTTGCACGCTGGTACGAGGAACTGCAACAACTTACACGGGAACTCCCAAGAGCAAGACAGGAGGCAACAGGCCGAGCAGTTCTCCGTTTCAAAGTTAAAAACCTATAAAAAAAATTAAAAAGATCGCCACGTTGGTGATGCGACAACACAAAGTGCCGCTCGATGACCAAGAAGTGTCCAGCTATAAAATGTGCCCGTTTCATCACTATCTGAGTAGAGAGCTCGTCAAAAGAAAATCTAGACGCAGCATTCGAAATTAAAAATTCAAAACGGATTTAAAGAAGCGCCGCATTGCAGCCGCGATGTTAACAATAGATGGCCACACAAAAAGTGCATCCAGGGCGCCACAAACAGACCCGAGAGTTCGACAGAACAAATACAAAAATCAACTGACAAAGCGGTTCTCGAACTTAACGCAAAAATTCATAAAAGGATTTTTAAAAAGCGCGAAGCAGAGGCCAGGAAAACGCCGCCAACCGCGCGTCCAAAAAAAAGATCTTTAAAACAGAGAAGCAAACGAGAGGTCAATATCTGTATCAAGAGAATTGTAAGAGAAAAAAAGAAGGCGAATAAAGATAACAGCATTTGTAAAAAAAGAGACGTTGCGTTGCAGCGATGACAGTCTACCGCCCTAAAAAGAAGAAAAAAAGATGCCCGCATAAACAATGCTACCAATTCCTACAATCCGCACCGACACCACCGTTACCAATCCTCCGTCTCAACAATACGAAACGTGGTACCAACCAAAAAGGAGAAATTCGACTGCGCCGCAACAACAGACTACAGCCATTCTACTCTCAAGAGGTGCCCACATACAGAATACTTCCAACTCCTCACAATCTGTACCGACAGCACCTCATCACCATCGCAAAAGGCGACTCCATGACCAATCCTCCGTTTCCACCTTATAAAACCTCATACCAAATATAAAGTTGAGATTCTTTAATGCCGCGATGGCGGATTGGCGCCTATCAGATCTGTCTAAACAATAAAAATTGTGTTGCGGTTTGTAAAGGGGAGACGCGTCGGTGCCTTGATAACATTGACTAGTGCCCTATTACCAAGATGTGCTTACGTACAGAACACTTCATTTTGTCACATTCCCTACCGACGGCTTCTTGCAACAGACCTAGGAACTGATAAGTTTAGCAGTTCTGTCTTAACAAGAGAAAACCTGAAACGGATTACAAAGGAAGGACGCGTCGATTCTGCGATAACACAGACTACCGGCATACTACCAAGAGGTGCTCACATGCACAATACTTCCATTTCGACGCAATCTGACCCCACAGCTCCTCATGACAAAGACAATACGCCACTGGTTCTTTAGATCTGCTTAACAATAAAAAGCGTGAATCGGGTCGTAAAGGAGGGACGCGTCGGTGCCGCGATGATACAGACTACCGCCCTATTACCAAGAGGTCCTCACGCACAGAACACCTCCATTTCCTCACAATCTCTACCCACGGCTCCTTACAACAGACGTAGCAGCCGACAAGCTCAGCTGTTCTCTCTCAACAATAAAAAAAATTGATACGGATTGTAAAGGAGACAGGCGTCGGTACCGCAATTACAGAGACCTCCGACCCATCGCCAAAAGGTGCTCACGTACAGAAAACCTCCATTTGGTCAATTTCTACCGACAACTCCTTACGCCAGACGTAGGAGCCAAGTGCCTCAGCTCCTCTTCGCCCTTTTAACGATCACATAAAACGTGATGCTGAATCTAAAGGGAGGACTCGTTGGCGCCGCGATGACAGACTACCGCCTTACTACCAACAGGTGCTTACATACAGATTACTTCCATTTCGTCACAATATGTACAGATACCTCCTCATAACATAGGTAGGAGGCGACTGCTTCAAAAGTTTTGCGTTTCAACATTAAAAACGTTCAAAACCGATTTCAGTAAGACAAGTTTTACCTTTACATTGAGATACCACGATGACTAGCATGTACCCGGACTACCATTACACAAGAATGCAATGCTTTCTCACACGTAGTTGATTTGTTTTGTGGCCATCTTTTCTGTGGACTACTAACTTAGGCTCAACTACACGGACAACCAGTTCTTATAAAGGTGTGTCAACTCAACCTACTAACTTATTTGCGACGTTTTGCTTTACTTTATTAATAATTAATAATTGGGAAACACCGAAGGGAAATGGCAACGCTACCACATTCCAACAGAGATCCATGGAAGGAAATACAAAAATCACAACAGAGACAACGGTGATGACGTTCCACAGACAAACAATGGACCACCACGACCCTACGTGTTCACCGGCTACCTCGTATCCAATGCAAGCAACATTCGTCTAAAATGGCCATTAAACGACCACTTTATATAGTGCGTTACAGAAAACGGATGAACCCTCAAAACATGACTTTACAAACCCTCCTTTCAACGGCTTCACCACAGCTTAGATGCTCCACTGTTTTTTTTTTCATCAAAAGCTCGTTTGCATAAAATAAATGCAATTATCCACCAAGAACGCTCCTACCTATGTTTCACTGCTACCAACCTCACCCAATATGCTTATGGCACTTCACTCCAGCCAATTATAACAACCAAATAAGGAAAACGCGTTAAACAGACGACATTAGGCCCCTCTGCATTAATCAGCGCATCAAATACATGCAACGTTGGTAAGAAGATGGTGAACACTTACTGTACCTCCTACAAGGCAACAGAGTCACCAAGACCTCAGCTGCACTCACGGCCGAGAAAAGAGGCGAGGAAACAATCCATCTTGTGACACCTGCAGCCCCACCAAGGACGCAACACCGCGAGCCTTCGCCTTCACTGCATTTCTCCGCCTCATCCAAGGAGTGCTAAATTAATCACACATTACCAAATTGGGCAGCATGCTTTATGATGAAAGAGTGCTAAGTCTTTTGGCGCACCAACGACTGTACAGCGAAGGAGGGGCATTGAGCATATCCTTTACAACTTAAAAATGGCATGTAGTAGTATTTTTTGGGAGCGGATAAATTATATCCATATGCAAAAATCATCCCAACCTACCACCTGCCGCTGGAGGCATGTAAGTTACCCAAAAGATATCAGATCTCTGCATAAAAACTCCCTAATGACATCACGCATCTTAAATAAAGCATTAATTTATTAATCTAGCATTCTCGAGTCCAAGTTACTTCGCATCTCCTCCCATCTACGCTTAAACCTTGCGGTGTCAATTCAGCAATGCGCTTGAGACGAAAATTCGGGGCAAAGGTGTACACCATACAAACGCTGCACTCTCCACCTACGTTCTCCTCGAATCTACTTTGTAATTGCCTCTATAATCGCTAATAAACCAAGAAAGGTATCCCTGACTAGTCTGAAATAGTTCAACTGCTCTCAAGTGGCAGACCCACCGACTCCATATGCATTTCATTGCCCACAAATGTAGCAATTGTATCCAGTAATAGGAAAATCGGACTTCTCACCTTTCAGCATGACTGAAAAACAACTTAAAACAGGCAGGATCAGAAGAGACCACCCTAGTGTCAAATGCGCTTAAGCATCTAATTAAACGGGTTAATGAAACCTGAGTATTCCACCACGAGCATTGCACGAACCACGAATTCAGCAAGCCTCAAAAGTCGCTAGTTATGCTGTCACGCCAATAATAAAGGGTCTCTTATGTATTGGCATAAAATACGTCAAAATTTACAAACAATGATACCTACACACCTGGACTCGTTAGCGCGAACCGCACACCACGCACGGCCACCAACACATCAAAGCCTGCCCCCTCATATATGCCGCCAGATACGTAAAGGGCGCATTAAGTGCAATGAAACAAATGGTTATCGCAGGAATTCCTATTGACCTTAAGAATCACAGCAAAAACAAGACCTCTTTTATTTTCAAAATAAAAAAGAAAAATCCGATTTTCCAAGGCATTTGTAGGTCACATAAAGCACAGGTTTTCATTGCTAACTAGTTATATATGTGCAAAGGTTGACTTCTTGAGGGTTTTACAACTTACATTGGTTGGTGCTATAATAGTGTAATGCTTGCATTTCCCTAGACAAACATTGTAAGTGAGGGCAGGAACACAATTTGAATCTCTCAATCTCGACACAGACAATTCTACAACACACTGTAGAGGGTTCCTCCCCTCCCTCCTGGTTACCCTTGATAGTAGAAGTCTGCGTACGTTTAGACATCTTTAATGTATATGGGGTGATAAATACAGCTAGGCGAGATATGGGGTTTAGGCCGAGGATGTGTCACGCTCCAGCGAGTCTCCGCGCTGCTCCGTCACGTCGTTCAAATTGACTTCCCGCCTCTGGCCTACAAAGCGCATATAAAGAGTTAAGTATTACATAGCCCCCTCGTCTTTTGAGCGCCGTCCCCGGCGCTGTCCCTATTGATTCGCTTTGGTTAAACCATCAGGTGGTTTGCCTTCTTCTACGATTAAATAGGCTTCGTCCTCGTACCCGACCGTCGGAGCACCTCTGTAAGGGCGGATCTTATTGTGACGGACGGTTGTGGGATGGGTACGGAGTTCCGCATTCCGGACGAGGTAGTTCGTAGGGGACAGGACTTTTACTACGCGAAAGGGATCTTTACTCCAAGGGTGGTACAATTTGTGATGTGTCCCAGGTGGAGGAATCGGCCGATATATTTGAACGAGATCTCCTTCGTGGTAGGCAGTGAGTCGACTGTGCTTGTCGTAGTATTTCTTTTGTCGGGTATAAGACATTTGAAGGTGTCGGCAGGCGAGATTAAACGTCTTTCTTATCCCTTCTTTGAGACGTAGTACGTACTTCGGGGCGTTGTCGGTAGCCACTTCTTTGCGAGGGAGGAAGACGTCAGAGGGAACTCTCATTTCGCGGCCGGTGAGCATCTTGAACGGAGAGACACCGGTTGATGTGTGGACTGTAGCCCTATAGGCAAGAAGAGCACGTCCAAGGTTTAAATCCCAATCTTCCGATCGTGCCTCCTTCGTGAAAGCCTTTAGTAACCCTATCAGGGTTCGGTTAGTTCTTTCCACTTGTCCATTGCCCTGAGGGTGGCCAGGTGTCGTGCGCGTCTTTGCGATTCCGAGGGACTTGCATAGTTCAGTGAAGGGTCGGCTTTCAAAATTAGGGCCTTGGTCGCTATGGACTGATTCAGGCACTCCGTGCTGACAGATCCAACGATTGAAAAAGGTCGACGCGACTGTCTCGGCGTCTTGGGACTTCATGGGCTCCGCTTCGGCCACTTTCGTGAAGTAGTCCACCATAACTAAGATGTATCGGTTTCCCCTCTTGGTAAGGGGTAGGGGCTCCATGATGTCGATACCCACTCGTTCGCCCGGAAATCCCGTAAGCATAGGCTGCAGGGATGCAACTGCTGTGGAATGAGGGTTCTTGAACCTGCTGCAAGTAATGCAGGTTCGGCAGAAGTCGTGCACGTCTGAGGAGAGGGAGGGCCACCAGTATCGTTTCATCGAGGCCTCCACCATCTTTTTCTCACCGACGTGGCCCAATCGTTCGTGCAGCTCTTGGAGGGCTGTTTGTATCAGGGAACCTGGGACAGCCAGGCGCTTGGGAGACGTGGCATCTTCTTGGTACCACAAGACTTCGTCCTCCAGGGAGAGTATGGACCATTGCTGCCATATCTGCCTGGCTGCCTTGCTGGATGATTTCATCTCTTCCGCAGTGGGCTTGGACGAGGATGCCAGAAACCTGTTGTATACCAGAAACGTGTCGGGGTCTGTACTCTGTGTGTTACTCCACTGATGTTTAGTCGGCTCGCTTAAAAATAGGGTTCCCACTACACCGCTATGCCTATCGACTGAGAGGGTTCTGCGGGATAATGCATCTGCGTTGCTATGCAAGTTTTCTTTTCTGTACTGCACAGTGAAGTCATATTGTTGCAGATCCTCGTACCAGCGTGCAACCGAACGATCGATCTCCTTCATTGTTTCCAACCTGGTCAGCGCCTGATGGTCTGTTCTCACTATGAGCTGCCTCGCTATCAGGTAGTGCTTGAAGTGTCGCACCATTGTATAGATGGCGAAAAGTTCACGTTCTGTTGCACTCTTCTGTCTCATTTTTTTGTTCAATCTGGCACTAGCGTAGGCGATGACGTGTTCCCTACCTTCTTTGTCTCTTTGCGAAAGTACACCGCCCACGGCCACGTCGCTGGCGTCCATGTCTAGTACGAAGGGAGGTGCGGCGGTCTCGAAGTTTGGTAAAGCCAAAATCGGAGCGGAGCAGAGCATTCGCTTTAGTTCTTTGAAGGCTTCATCATGTTCATTCTCCCACCTGAAATTTCTTTTTGCCTGCTTCTCGGTTAGCTTGTGTAGGGGACTAGCAATCTTGGCAAAGCCTTTAACGAAGCGCCTATAGTAGTTTGCCAAACCGAGGAAACTGCGAAGTTCCGTCTGATTCGTTGGTGTTCGCCAGGTTCTTACTTGATTTGTGCGATCTTCACTGACTGCCATCCCGTCTGACGAGACTGTGTGCCCCAGAAAGTTGACTGAACGGCGGAGAAAATGACACTTCTTTGGATTCAAGGTCAGACCTGCATCTTGCAGACGGTCTAGGACTAGTTTGAGATTGGCGTTATGCTCGCGAATGTCTCTACCGAAAACGAGAACGTCATCAAGGTAGATTATGCAATGTTTCGGGAAGAGCCCAATCAGTGCGGTCTGCATCAGGCGCTGGAAAGTGGCTGCGGCGTTGCAGAATCCAAACGGCATGGTCTGGAATTCATAAAGTCCGTTGGGTACTATAAAAGCCGTCTTCTCTCTATCTTTTTCTGCCACTTCTACTTGCCAGTATCCCGATTATAAGTCTAGTGTGGAGAACCACTTCGATCCACGCAAAGCTTCCAAGGAGTCGTTGATGTGAGGCAAGGGAAAGGCGTCCTTCTTAGTTACGGCGTTTAACTTCTTCACTAGTGCGATTGGAGAAGCCCTTGGTGACTTGGATGGTTTGATCACTTCGTCCTTGATCATCTCTTCCACCAAACGGTTCACTTCGTACTGGAGGTGCGGAGGTATACGTCTGGGTGGTTGCCAAATGGGCCTGGCCTCGCTAGTGTCAATAGTGTGTTTGACCATACTTGTTCGGCCGAGTTTTGCTCCTTGCCATGAGAACATGCTTGGATACTTGCTAAGCAATGCACATAGCTCCTATCTCTCGCCATCGGTGATGTGCGTTAGCTGGGAGCAAAGCTCATACAAGTTGTTGATCGGGATGCCCGCAGCTTCGAAGAGGGCGCTACAGATTGCGTCTGCGTCTTTTTTGGGCGGAGATCTGACTGGAATTGTTTTCTTATGCCGCTGGGTCACGAATGTCCCTTCTGCGAAATTCAGGACCGCCTTGGTGTTACGAAGGAAGTCCACACCGAGTATAGCGTCCAAAATCAACTCGGGGCACATAATAAATGGGACTTGCCACGTTTCTGTCCCCAGTGATACATTAAGTAACGTCTCCCCTTTTACTTTCATCTTTCTTCCCTCTGCTGAGAGAAGTTTTGCGAAGGAGGGACTAGTGCAAAATTTATTGTGGAGATCTGGGGACGCTTGAGGGTTCACCAATGACTTGGCTGCGCCTGAGTCAAGGAGGAAACTGCAGAGCCGTCCCCTAGCTTGCCGGAGACTCGCATAAGTGGAAGAGAGCCATGGGAGGATAAGCAGGATAAGGAATAGTGCTGCTCACCTGCTTTTGCGATACGGAGCAGAGAAGTCCACAACGGACGTGTGGACTGGTTATGGGTCGCTCTCTAAGGACACCACAGACTGACTCATCAGGCTGCCAACAACACCCCTCTTTGCCGTCGGTGGCAATGGCAAAGAGGAATGTTGATGTAGAAGCAGACCAATGGGAGGGAGGCCGCTAAGACTGCACACTAAGCGCCTTTCAACTCATCGTCGACAGCTGTGGAGTCGCAATCATTCGGCGGATTGAGTGTACCGATTGTTACCTTCCTAAATGCGAACTATTCGTTCATGCAGGATATAAGAGACACGGATTTCCGATTGGAGGTGTCGGAAACGGTAAGTGAGGTGTGAGTGCCATGCAAGAGCGAAAGAGGTGCGAACCTGTGGCCTGGTAAGCATGCTAGATAAGTCAGATGTTATTATCTTCCTACAATGGCTGGTTTTGCCGATTCATTTTTACATCTAAGATGTTCAGGCATTGTCGCTTTTACCACTGTGAAATGAGGTGATGCCAGTGTGAAGTAGGTGTGGAGTAATTGGAAGTGTAGTTATGGTGCTTTGATATGTACGAATGATTCCCTGTGCGACTCATTGTCATATTCGATAATCACTTGTCTAGTGTTATAGGCCTAAAACCTGTCACTATGGTTGCTGTGGTGCCGTACCGTTGACATGAGTTTGACTAATCGCTTTCAGACCAATGTTTCCTCTACTGATGATGGACACGCGTGGTGGTTAACACATTTGCCCCTTATCCCATACGGAATCAGTTTGCAGCATGGGAGATGGGGAGACTGGCGATGCAGTAGCCTTGCCAAGGAGAGCACGGCGGATGGCGCTGGACAAGGCGAAGTGAACCGTGTTATGCGTTGGTGGTTCATTGAATGACGGATTTTGGTGGTGAGGCGACTTAAATGCGCCATCGTTGTATCTCTTCGAAGTGGTATTTTGAATGCACGTGTATGCATTTAACCCGAGTATGATGTCCTCTTTTGTCTTCAGGGGGAAGGCAAATGCTGAGAAAACTGCAGTACCTATGTATTTATTTGGTGATAGAGATGTTCTATTGTGGATTGAAGGTTCGCTAGCCGTAACCCATTTGCTTCAGGATGTGTAGAACTGCTCTTGTTTTGTTGGGTTGCAGATAATTGTTGGCTGCACAGGTAATGAGTGCATTTTGAAGTAGATTGCCTACTGTTGGAGGTGTCATGAGTCTTTAGGAGGAGTGGAATGCTGTCACTTAGCCTTAAGAATGGCTTCAGGAGGTGCAGAAAGTGTAACAAGTGGGTAATTGGGTCGGTGGGTGTGAAGCAGAAAGGGGGATGTTTGTTTAAGAAGGAAGATAAGATGCCTCCAACCGCTCTGCACATGGGCATGTATGCTAAGTTGGCGAGAAGGGAGGGAAGGCTCCATGCTGCTTGATTAATCTCATAACACCATCTCCTCTGCAATGCGTTCCAAATGGTAGTTGTGTTGTCATTCCATCACGCGGCTCCCTTAAGCATACGTAATAGCTATTGCCACCACAGGGCAACTATGCGGAGTTGAATGAAACGCTGATGGAACATACAGACGGGATGGAGATTATTGTGGGAGATTGGTTTGTCGAACGCCTTTCAATAACATCTGCTGGTGTGTCTGCAGTCGTTTGTATCTTACACCTTTGCCAAGTTATGCTGGACTGTTGGCCTGCATGTTCTGATGTAGGCATGTGGTGGAAATATCAAATCAGAAATAACATGAAATGTTCTTTATGTCAGACTTGTCACGATGGAAATGAAATGAAATTTGTTTTGGCAAGGATAACGATAGTTTCGCTTCAAAATTAGCCTCATTATTTGTGTGGTAGAGCTTCGCGCAAGTTACTTCTCAAATAAATACGTGACATTGTATTGTTGCATAATATGGCGACACGTAAATGTAATCGACGGGGCCTAGAGAAAACAAACTCGTTCGAGCTATCTAAGAATGAGTTAATGTTTCTTCGTAATGCTGCATTGTGGAGAGGTTTTGCCTCACAAGGCGACAACGGCGACGACCATGAGAACGTCGTAGAACCACGCTGATGGGTCTCGATGGCAAAGGAAAAGTAGTTGACAAAAAGCAAATAGGTCTCAAGAATAGGGATGCCACAACACAGCAATAAGTTGTTCTTTGTTGTGGAACACTAACTGGAAAGCGGTTGGGCAATTTCAATGTGTGCAACAAATGTGATGTAGTGTTCCAAGACTTCATTAAAAGCAAAAGAGGGCATAATACTTAAATAGAATGTGTGTATATATTCAGCAAGCAGAGTGTAGAGACCGGTGGCGTGGTCCAAAGAACCAGCTCGCCCATTTGGAGCAACATGGTCACCCAAGTCACCGTAGCCGATACCGGCAATCAAACAAACAATGCATTAACTTTGAGGTATTGTGAGAAATCAGAATGTACTAAATAAAAAGCGTAAGAATTAGAAATGCGGAAACAATAGAAGAAATTAGGCATGCGTGTGCAAAGAGTGAAAATCCTCTTGTCATAGAATGCTACACAAAAGGATTGGGTGGCTATCATCAGGTTAAGAAGATGAATTGAAGATAAATGTGAATGACACATAACATTATAGTGAGAAAAGGAAACAATGAAGTATATTTGTTTCGCACTTGGGGGGTTTAATATGTTTGAATGGAGGGAGGAAAGAGGGAGAATGGAATAAGGTGGGGAGGGAATTAAGCCATATAATTATACATTGCTGCGACACCATCGTTTTTCCACTTTCCTGACTGCACTGCAGTTGCTAACCTTGTTTGATGTTAAAATGCGCTAATTTCTGGAAGTCGCGAGGTTGCTACGACACATTCAACATTGCTGTACCGCATGGAGATGGGATGGTGCAGACTAGTTCAGCTAATTTGAAACAAGTGGTCAATCATGAAAGAGAGCAATTACTGGACAAGAACTCATTGAGTTGTTGCTAGAAGATGACGCGACTCAGGTGTAATAAAACACCCTCACTCACTCACTGCCATCGCTTGTTTTCGTACACTTCGCTCCCACCAACATGCCCGCAAAGGCCTGGCACGTCGGAGGCATTTGTCTTTAGCCTTGGCACAGCAGAGCCAATCGCCACAGCGATGGCAGAGATAAGATGTCAGATGAATGCGAAGAGAAAAAGCAGATGGGTTAGAGTCAGTCACGATCTCACGCCTTGCGAATACAGAGCTCATGCTGATCATGTAAGGAATGATTTGCGTATACCATGCAAGATCTTCCATAGGTGTCTCGATGGGCTTTTGCTATCGTCCAATCTTAATGCTCACTTCCGAACGTGGTCGAATAAATAGACGCAGTTAATCCTTCTACCGCTGAGCAAATCATGCAATTGAACTACAATAACTCTGCTTGAAAAAGCCATTACTCAATTCATCAATTTGAAAAGACTTAAGTTCACTTATCGGGAGTATGTTACTACTCACAGGGCGAATAATAATGTCCCTCCTGAAAGGAACCACAGTGCTGACAATGAGAGGCCTCACGTATTGGCACGATTGTGGCGACTGGGTGCAACACCTTATGGCAGATATGGAGGCTCATCAAAGGACAGCTCTACCAATAAGGCAATGACTCAAAGTAGAAGCTACTCCTTCAACTGGACCATCTTAAGTCCAACGAGAACTATTTTGACCACTTTATCATTCTATCTTACGGCTACCAACCACCGTCTCGCATGTGTGACACATCTAGCCACTTCTTCCTCCCTTCATTCTTTCCTTCCTCCCTTCCTTCCTTTCTTCCGTCCCTCCTTTCTCTTTCCTTCTCTTCTTCGAAAAGCAAGCCTGCTGTCCCACCGGTGTAACATGTGTTGGTTCTTTCCTTACCACCACCATCGAAAATGCACATACTGGATATGCTGCATAAATGCCTTCAACACTCACACCCGTCTTCCCGTCACAGGCAGCAGCAGAAACCCGCTACTCAAGTCATTTGAGTAACACTTTTATTCCACTCGCATTCCAACCGCATTTCTAGCTCACTGGCATTGTGAGGCGACAGTACAGCCTCATCGTTGTGGGTGGTTGCTATCACTTCCACAAGCACATTCAACGCACCTATACCTCACCTACACCACAAAGCAGTACATCGTTCCAGTCGTGCCAGTAATAATTATCATCATTAGCCGCCAACATGCACCACAATTTAGCGTGATGGCAGTGCAGTCACCACACAGAAAGCGCTGCTCACTTTCAAATGGTGAGGCTATCGATTGAATCCATTGATCGTGTCACACACTCAAACATACCGCCACTACAATGTTTGCAAATCGGATGTATCTGCAAATGCTCTTCGTCTTGGTGTACATTTCGCTTTGGTTTTTCGGTCACTTTGGTTTTTTCCGTTTGCGATTTTTCTTTCTCGCGTGGACCCTCGTGGACATGGCGCAAGCAGTGTCCACGAGGAGAGGTAGGTGCTCGCCTTTACACACACCTCTACTAACCTCATTGTCATGCAGGTTGCCAAAGACGCCAACAGGCTGTCTCTCACAAAGCACTTCAGACAGATGTTAATGTGGAAGAAGAGCGGGTGGAGCAAGTGGAGCAGGTAGAGCAGGTGGAGGAGATGGAGAACTCGACTGGCGCATCTGATGCGAAGCTGGTGAGGTTCCAACAGATACTGCAATTCTTCGCCTCGCCTCCAAGTCATTCGATGCGGAGGCGGCAGCGACGGTCGGCAGAAACGGAAGGAGATACTGGCGCCGCAGACACGACCTACGGTGTTACCGACCTTCCGGATGAGTACGAATGGAGGGAAGACGGAGGAGGTGGTGGTGGTGTGGATAGCGCAAAGGGCCTTTGCGCTGAAAGGAGGAGGATGAGAAGACGGATGGAGACAAAGGGCCGTTCGAAGAGGGACGAGGACGGGCAGGAGGAGGAGGAGGAGGAGGAGGAGGAGGTGTGGGTGGAGCGGGAGGAGCGGGTGGAGCGTGAGCGGGAGCAGGCGCAGGTGCGGGATGGGCAGCGCGAGGAGAACGAGCAGGAGGAGGAGGAGCAGGAGCAGGAGCATGAGGAGCAGGAGGAGGACGGGAGAATGGAGAAGGAGGTGAAGAAGGAGGAGGCGCACAATGTCATCATCGAGAGTGGTCACCACGCACACGGCAAAGCAAAGAAGACACGCAGCGGCAGGTGGCGTCGGCTCTTCACCAACTCAATCGGTGGGCTCGCGTGGCACCAACAACACAAGGGACCACCTCACCAACACCGACACCGGTTTACGGACTCCATGATGCATTGATGATGGAGCAAAGTGTGCTTCTTGCCTACCACCAATTCACACCAAGTCAAGTTGGTGAGAGCATTGTCCTTCCTGTTAATGCAGCAGCATCTGCACTATGAGCAGCAGCAGCAGCAGCAGCAGGAGGAGGAGGAGGAGAAGGGCGTTGTTGTTGTCGTTGTTTTGGTTGTTAGGGACACTGTAGTTGTCACAGTTGGCTCAGCAGCAGCAGCAGGAGGAGGTAGATGACGATGATGACCTCCACCCATGCCAAGAGCGAAGGACTCCCGTTCTTCCATCCATCCGTCCGTCCGTCCGTCTCTCTTAACTTCCTTTTTTTTCTCTCCTTTTTCATTTAGTGTTCGGTTGAGATGTCCTGGTGCCAACAATGTCTCGCCCATGTCCACCGTCAGAGTCGACAATTGTGCCCCTGCTGCCATCGCCGATGCCGTTGTTCACCGCCATGCGTGATGTCTCCTCGTTCTTCACTTCCCTCTCCGTTCCGATGCCTCCCCTCTCTCTCTCTCTCTCCCTCCCTCCCTCCCTCACTCCCTGCCTCCCTTCCCCCTCCCTGTTTCTCTCCCTCCCTCCCCGCCTTCCCTCCTTCCTTCCTTCCTTCCTCTCTCCCTTCCTCTTCTTCCTCGAGTAGCTGCTTGTCTTCCACCGTCGCCCTTCTTTCTTTCGTATTCACATCTCACCCCTCCGCTTCCTCCCATTCGCATTCATCTGGACCTTCGGTCGTGCCGTGGACGTCTGCTGCTGATGCGCCGGCTCCTTCCATTTCGCCACCGTCAGCGATGACTTGCAGTATCCGTTGCAATCTACCAACCTTCACATCAGATGCGACTGCTTGCGAGTTCCCCCTCCGCCCACACTGCCCACCCTGCCCATTCTGTCCCACTTCCTCTGCTTCCACATGAACATTCGTCTGAGGTGCTTTGTGTCAGACAGCTTCTTGGCTTCTTTGGCAACCCACATACCACCTTCCTTATTTTTGTTCTTCTTCTTGTTTGTTCAAATACATCTCTTTTATTCATTAGACGAAGGCCTTATCTCACTTATCACTTAGTAGGCGGCAGGATGGCTGCGATGCCACAGAATCCACCTTACTGTCGGTTTGAGCTCACTCTTCACCGACCACTTCGAAGCATTCAATACCACATCCCGACTCTGTCTTATGGTCGTTGAGTTGTGTGACGCCATCTCCTTCACATTATAACAAGACACGTCGTTTCCAGGCAGCTCTCTCCCTCCACATAAAGTCCACCCGATGGGAAACTGAAGCACATATTTCAAGTCATTCTTGATGAATGACGAGGAAGGAGCGATGGTTGATGGGATGAAAAGAAGCCCACTGCCGTCTGTCTATGCCGGCTTGACTTCCATGCATCCAAGCAAATGATGAAGGAGGACGAGCAATTAGGTGATGGCACAGGAACTGACTTCTCCAAACAGGGTCACAAGTGGCGCAATTCCTTGCATCCCCAACTAATTCACTGACTACTTCTTAACAACCTACCAACCAATATCACTTTCGATGGAAATTTCAACTGACATGATCCCTTCAAATTAATCAAGTGACCGAACTCTTCTGCAACAACTGCCTCATTCTCCGCCACCTCACTCAGTGAGGGTTTGCTGCCCTAGTGGTTGCCAATCTATCGGCGTTCGCGTCGTCCTCTCGTCAAGCTTTGGTCCCACGCCATTGAATGTGCAACCACAAAAAACAGTCCACCACAACCTTCCAAAACTGCTCAGAGAAGTCTCAACAATCTTCAACTAAAATTCAGTAAAGTACTCAAAAGGAAGATTGTTATTTAAGAGCAAGTTCAACACTCAGGCCGATGTTATTCTGCATAGCACTTGCTGTTAAGCCACGCAAATCCCATCGCATCGTCGGTCGGTGATGTCCACGCATACGTGGCAGTAGCAGCAGCTGCAGTCGCAGAAGCGGGGCTCTGTGGAGGAGGCGAAGCATAGAAAGGTTGAACTAGCGCCGTCGACGACTCTCCAAATCCCCGTCCTTCAGGCACCTAGAATATTGACAAAGAGTTTTAAGATGGAAATGCCTCCTCTTCCTAACAGCAAAGCACAAATCAACACTAACACCAAGGACCACCGCCAGTCTACCCAAGCAGTATACCGCAACCCCACTCCACCCCCATTAAGCACACTCCAAACGTCGTTCAAGGCACAAACAACCCCACAAACCAACAAAACAGTCCCCATTTACCGCCTATCGTGCTATACAGTGACAAAAAATGCACCACGTGAGTAGAAGGACTAATTCCACCTCAAGATGATTCAAGCGTCGAAATTGGCAGGGTGTTGCGTGGAATGATGCGCTTTTCACTGTATGTGCCCTCCTCCACCTCCCATCCTCTTCCCTACCTCCTTCCTCTCCTTAACAGACAGCCGAACACTCTACACAAGGCAGAGCTGAATTCAACACTTACCCTCACAATCAACTTCTACACTATTTGTTCGCGCATACCCCACGATTTACCCATAGTCATGAGGCCACGTCACTAAGTAATCCAGCAAGACCCACTCCAGTCGCTGTGAATCCCTGCTGCCAGAGGTAACACCTACGCAAAACACGCTTCACCTGCTAAGCAGCAATCCTCATCACCACACCCAACAGTAGTGCCTGTTTCGCCTATACAATTACGCTAACTGCATTCACTTCTTCTAATCAACTGACCTCCCCTCCTCCTCCTCCTCCTTTTCAAATACCACACAACACAACTGTCCCTCACCACCTTTATTGCTTTAAATACATCGGGTATTCTGGATAGCCATGACTTGGTGATATGAAACACATGCCACACGTGTAGGTGCAACGTAACAAGAAGAGTGGTCACGGTGCAACGCGTTACAAACGCGTCTTCAGCAGGTTCAATCAACTTGTGAAAATGCAAACGCATTGGTTAACACCATATTCCTCGAGGAGAACAAATCAATTAACCCATCCTGTGCATGCAAGTACCGCAATAAAATCATGGATAGACACACAAAATAACCAGCATCTATGCTCCTACCTTACCTTTCACTTTGGGAGCTCTTCCGCTTCTACTGAAATGGCGCCAAATCGGTGGTCCTTCTCAACCATTCATCCATACTTCCATTCATCCACTGTAGACATGCCACAAACTAACGTAATCCACTCTCAACACTGTCCTGAGTCGCGAATAGCAAGGCATTCATTTCCCAACAGTCGTTGGCCCATAAGCATTAGTAAAACGACCCATTTGAATGAGAAGAGAAGCAAAACAACGCAACACTCAGCCGAATGCACAAGCCAGTCATTCATTTACGACCTTAACCGACCTTAGTGGCGTAGATATTCGAACCATAAAAAGGCATTGGACACCAAAGACAATTAAAATTTTCCATGAGGACGACACATTAAAATTAAGTGTTGTTATTGAAACTACTTTTGCTTTGCGCTGTTGCACCTTATACTATAGTATCTATGCTTTGGTCGTCTGCTGAGATTCATTGCCATATCTCTCACTCGTGCGCAATTCGTAAACTCTTTCATTTGTGTATTTCTAGTTTAAATTTTGTGTTTGTTACAAAACTGCTCTAGTTTGTGTTAGTTGTTGCATCGTATAAAACACATATATATTAAAAGCCTGATTGTTTTACCGAACGAACTTTGACCTGATTGGTCATGTTTGTACGTGGCTCGCGTAAGAGCTGCCTGTTTCGGCCACCGTTGTTTCGGATTAGTGAGCCTTTGTTCGCCGTCAGAAGTTGGAAATCTTGTAAGCGTTTGGTGCATTTTGGTTAGTTTTGGTGGTTTTGTTGTTAACAGATATTTTAAATATCGAATTTCTTCTGTTACACACGTACTTGCTGGAGTAAACGCAAAGGCCTCTTAATGTGACTGTTGAGACGTTTACTAAGGTGCAATTTAGCTACATGACACTATAAGTGATAAATTATGACCGTTTTAGCAGTGTGTGAGGCTGTGTTTTTTGTATTAATGACGTTGGAGTTTGATTGGTGGGGTGCAATTTGGTTGAGAGGAGTTATAATCTTACCGAGTGCTTGGCAATTACTTGCTTGGTGCTTTTGTGCGATCAAGCACCCATTACGTGCATACGTTTGTACTTATATTTGTTCCTTCTTTATCACTCTATATGTTAGGCTAATCGTTTCAAAAATAGCTGCAGTCGCTGTCAAGACTTTTTGTTTTCCATTTGCATTGCCTAATCGCGTTGATTTTTCACTACACAATCCTTATTGCGAATAAGTAGGATCGTTTTTGCTGTTTCCAAGTGCTTAGTTATTTAATCAAGAATGAGTTTTGATGAATGCGGTGGAATTTGATGAAAAGACTTGTGAGGAGTTTTAACGTTGTTCATTATTTCCTTGCTAGTATTCATCTTGTTTATAAATCTTATCCTCCACTTTCCTTTTCCGTTTTCATGCTAGAATAGACGTTGAAGAAGAGGAAGAGGAAGAAGAAGAAGAAGAAGGAGATGGAGATGAAGCTGTAGCAATGAGCGTGAATCTCGCCTTCGCTATGACTTCGCGCATTCCCTAGGTAAGATTGGATTGAGTTGTTGGTGCCTTTTGTGGGTGCAGTAACAGAATCGATGCGCGTTGCTCTTATGTTGGGTGGAAAGGTGCTTTTCCTGTTTACCTGTGTGGTGAAGGATGCGCTATTGTCATCACTGTGATATGCGTGCTGTTGGAGCAGCAGCGCATAGAGATGGCGGAGGACTGGGGGCGCGACGAGGGTAATTTGTTGTGTTGATGTGATCCTTGCTGCGAAAGGTGTTGTGTAGAGGGCCTCGGTGATGGTTCAATCGTAGGTTTTTTCAGCTTTGACGGCACGAGTTGGTGTCTGAGTAAGTGAGTGGGTGAGTGAGTAAGAGGGTGAGTGAGTGAGGTAGACGCAGCAGCAGGAGTGGGGCTAGTGGGAAGCTTTGGAATCACTACGCAGACTGTACTTTGTAGCAGTCTTAAGCATTTGCTTGCTAAGTCGTTTCTCTCCTATCAGCAGTTATGTTCGTTGGTGTTAGCTTTGCAGCGCATTGGACTGTCACACGTCCATCTCTGCATTGCTTGGTTTTTTTTCCCTTTTCAGATGCTACAAACTTATTGTGGTGATGGTGAAGTAGCATTTGATGATTGTGTGGAGTGATGGTGGGCAGTGCGAGATGTTGGAGTGATTCGCGGCGTTGGCGTTGGCGGTGGCGGCGTCTCGGTCTGGGTTGTGCGATGTAGGTGTCGGCAGGCATGGACGACAGGGACTACTACTGCTATTATGTGAGCATCTCTTTTTCTTCGGGGGGCATGGGTGGTTAAGTGGGTGGACGGGGAGAGGAGGGGTGGCGGAGAGGGAGGGGAGAGACTAGGGGAGGCGTGTCGTGCTTATGTGTGGAAGAGTGAAGGTGACGCTCTCTTACGACGGCGACGGCGACAACGACGACGACGATGACGAATGGAAGTGCTATGGGTGAGAGGTCACTGGTGGTAAGTGCGGCATATTTTGCTTTCGAAGGTAGGGGGATGTTGTTGGTGTGGGAGGGTGGCAGTTAATTTGTTGCTGACTGTATAGGTGATGAGTGGTGGCGCTGTTCTCACTACTACTGCGACGTAGCCTTAAGAATGCGAATGGGTTGAAAAGGCACAAGTAGGTAGTTGTGGAGAGGAGGAGGAGGGGGAGGGGAGGGGAGGAAGTGGGAGGGGCAAGGCGGGGGCGGATTGGGGTTGCAATACGGCTGTGGTGCACTGCTTGGATGGATTGGAGGTGGTCGCTTGTGTCGGCATGAGGGTAGGGTGTGGCTCTGCTGGTCTGTGCTTTGCGCTAGGAGAGGGAGTGGGGAAGCATCTCCGTCTTACTACTCTTTTTCAATGTTGCAGGTGCAACGGTTCGGAATGCTTGGAAGGCGAAGGAAGGATTGTGATACTGCACGGCACAGACGGTTGGTGGACGCAGCTACATCGATTGAAGCGGCGACTCAATGGTTCTATTCTCTGCCTCCTCCACAGAGCTTTGCTTCTGCCTGTGTTGGTGCGTATGCCTGGACATCACCGACGGGGACATTCATTCATTCATTCATTCATTCATTCATTCATTCATTCATTCATTCATTCATTCATTCATTCATTCATTCATTCATTCATTCATTCATTCATCCAACGATGGCTATCGCAACAACAGCAGTTTCATCAGTCCTTTTTGGCTGCCCAACTGGGTAAGGGGCCAATGTTGATTTTTTGCATCAGAAACGACTTGGATTTGCGGTCGAACTAACCGGTAAGAAGGTTTAGACGCATTGAAAGGTGTGGATTTTATTCTTGCCAGTTGTAATCACGGAGAGAAGGATTCTGGTTCCTCGCTAATGCGAAAGCCTAACTTGGCGTTAGAAAAAGGCGGATGGGTGAGCGCTTTTGGTAGACTGTGGCCTTCACTTCAAAAGTCGTTGGATGAGGAAGTGTGGCGATTAGGTGTTGTTCGGAGCGATGGAATCAGTCCTTCTACTCACGTGGTGCATTTTTTGTCACTGTATAGCACGATAGGCGGTAAATGGGGACTGTTTTGTTGGTTTGTGGGGTTGTTTGTGCCTTGAACGACGTTTGGAGTGTGCTTAATGGGGGTGGAGTGGGGTTGCGGTATACTGCTTGGGTAGACTGGCGGTGGTCCTTGGTGTTAGTGTTGATTTGTGCTTTGCTGTTAGGAAGAGGAGGCATTTCCATCTTAAAACTCTTTGTCAATATTCTAGGTGCCTGAAGGACGGGGATTTGGAGAGTCGTCGACGGCGCTAGTTCAACCTTTCTATGCTTCGCCTCCTCCACAGAGCCCCGCTTCTGCGACTGCAGCTGCTGCTACTGCCACGTATGCGTGGACATCACCGACCGACGATGCGATGGGATTTGCGTGGCTTAACAGCAAGTGCTATGCAGAATAACATCGGCCTGAGTGTTGAACTTGCTCTTAAATAACAATCTTCCTTTTGAGTACTTTACTGAATTTTAGTTGAAGATTGTTGAGACTTCTCTGAGCAGTTTTGGAAGGTTGTGGTGGACTGTTTTTTGTGGTTGCACATTCAATGGCGTGGGACCAAAGCTTGACGAGAGGACGACGCGAACGCCGATAGATTGGCAACCACTAGGGCAGCAAACCCTCACTGAGTGAGGTGGCGGAGAATGAGGCAGTTGTTGCAGAAGAGTTCGGTCACTTGATTAATTTGAAGGGATCATGTCAGTTGAAATTTCCATCGAAAGTGATATTGGTTGGTAGGTTGTTAAGAAGTAGTCAGTGAATTAGTTGGGGATGCAAGGAATTGCGCCACTTGTGACCCTGTTTGGAGAAGTCAGTTCCTGTGCCATCACCTAATTGCTCGTCCTCCTTCATCATTTGCTTGGATGCATGGAAGTCAAGCCGGCATAGACAGACGGCAGTGGGCTTCTTTTCATCCCATCAACCATCGCTCCTTCCTCGTCATTCATCAAGAATGACTTGAAATATGTGCTTCAGTTTCCCATCGGGTGGACTTTATGTGGAGGGAGAGAGCTGCCTGGAAACGACGTGTCTTGTTATAATGTGAAGGAGATGGCGTCACACAACTCAACGACCATAAGACAGAGTCGGGATGTGGTATTGAATGCTTCGAAGTGGTCGGTGAAGAGTGAGCTCAAACCGACAGTAAGGTGGATTCTGTGGCATCGCAGCCATCCTGCCGCCTACTAAGTGATAAGTGAGATAAGGCCTTCGTCTAATGAATAAAAGAGATGTATTTGAACAAACAAGAAGAAGAACAAAAATAAGGAAGGTGGTATGTGGGTTGCCAAAGAAGCCAAGAAGCTGTCTGACACAAAGCACCTCAGACGAATGTTCATGTGGAAGCAGAGGAAGTGGGACAGAATGGGCAGGGTGGGCAGTGTGGGTGGAGAGGGAACTCGCAAGCAGTCGCATCTGATGTGAAGGTTGGTAGATTGCAACGGATACTGCAAGTCATCGCTGACGGTGGCGAAATGGAAGGAGCCGGCGCATCAGCAGCAGACGTCCACGGCACGACCGAAGGTCCAGATGAATGCGAATGGGAGGAAGCGGAGGGGTGAGATGTGAATACGAAAGAAAGAAGGGCGACGGTGGAAGACAAGCAGCTACTCGAGGAAGAAGAGGAAGGGAGAAAGGAAGGAAGGAAGGAGGGAAGGCGGGGAGGGAGGGAGAGAAACAGGGAGGGGGAAGGGAGGCAGGGAGTGAGGGAGGGAGGGAGGGAGAGAGAGAGAGAGAGGGGAGGCATCGGAACGGAGAGGGAAGTGAAGAACGAGGAGACATCACGCATGGCGGTGAACAACGGCATCGGCGATGGCAGCAGGGGCACAATTGTCGACTCTGACGGTGGACATGGGCGAGACATTGTTGGCACCAGGACATCTCAACCGAACACTAAATGAAAAAGGAGAGAAAAAAAAAGGAAGTTAAGAGAGACGGACGGACGGACGGACGGATGGATGGAAGAACGGGAGTCCTTCGCTCTTGGCATGGGTGGAGGTCATCATCGTCATCTACCTCCTCCTGCTGCTGCTGCTGAGCCAACTGTGACAACTACAGTGTCCCTAACAACCAAAACAACGACAACAACAACGCCCTTCTCCTCCTCCTCCTCCTGCTGCTGCTGCTGCTGCTGCTCATAGTGCAGATGCTGCTGCATTAACAGGAAGGACAATGCTCTCACCAACTTGACTTGGTGTGAATTGGTGGTAGGCAAGAAGCACACTTTGCTCCATCATCAATGCATCATGGAGTCCGTAAACCGGTGTCGGTGTTGGTGAGGTGGTCCCTTGTGTTGTTGGTGCCACGCGAGCCCACCGATTGAGTTGGTGAAGAGCCGACGCCACCTGCCGCTGCGTGTCTTCTTTGCTTTGCCGTGTGCGTGGTGACCACTCTCGATGATGACATTGTGCGCCTCCTCCTTCTTCACCTCCTTCTCCATTCTCCCGTCCTCCTCCTGCTCCTCATGCTCCTGCTCCTGCTCCTCCTCCTCCTGCTCGTTCTCCTCGCGCTGCCCATCCCGCACCTGCGCCTGCTCCCGCTCACGCTCCACCCGCTCCTCCTCCTCCACTTCCTGCTGCCCGTCCTCATCCCTCTTCGAACGGCCCTTTGTCGTCTTCTCATCCTCCTCCTCCTCCTTTCAGCGCAAAGGCCCTTTGCGCTATCCACACTAACACCTCCTCCTTCTTCCCTCCATTCGTACTCATCCGGAAGGTCGGTAACACCGTAGGTCGTGTCTGCGGCGCCAGTATCTCCTTCCGTTTCTGCCGACCGTCGCTGCCGCCTCCGCATCGAATGACTTGGAGGCGGGGCGAAGAATTGCAGTATCTGTTGGAACCTCACCAGCTTCGCATCAGATGCGCCAGTCGAGTTCTCCATCTCCTCCACCTGCTCCACCTGCTCCACTTGCTCCACCCGCTCTTCTTCCACATGAACATCTGTCTGAAGTGCTTTGTGAGAGACAGCCTGTTGGCGTCTTTGGCAACCTGCATGACAATGAGGTTAGTAGAGGTGTGTGTAAAGGCGAGCACCTACCTCTCCTCGTGGACACTGCTTGCGCCATGTCCACGAGGGTCCACGCGAGAAAGAAAAATCGCAAACGGAAAAAACCAAAGTGACCGAAAAACCAAAGCGAAATGTACACCAAGACGAAGAGCATTTGCAGATACATCCGATTTGCAAACATTGTAGTGGCGGTATGTTTGAGTGTGTGACACGATCAATGGATTCAATCGATAGCCTCACCATTTGAAAGTGAGCAGCGCTTTCTGTGTGGTGACTGCACTGCCATCACGCTAAATTGTGGTGCATGTTGGCGGCTAATGATGATAATTATTACTGGCACGACTGGAACGATGTACTGCTTTGTGGTGTAGGTGAGGTATAGGTGCGTTGAATGTGCTTGTGGAAGTGATAGCAACCACCCACAACGATGAGGCTGTACTGTCGCCTCACAATGCCAGTGAGCTAGAAATGCGGTTGGAATGCGAGTGGAATAAAAGTGTTACTCAAATGACTTGAGTAGTGGGTTTCTGCTGCTGCGTGTGACGGGAAGACGGGTGTGAGTGTTGAAGGCATTTATGCAGCATATCCAGTATGTGCATTTTCGATGGTGGTGGTAAGGAAAGAACCAACACATACCACACCGGTGGGACAGCAGGCTTGCTTTTCGAAGAAGAGAAGGAAAGAGAAAGGAGGGACGGAAGAAAGGAAGGAAGGGAGGAAGGAAAGAAGGAAGGGAGGAAGAAGTGGCTAGATGTGTCACACATGCGAGACGGTGGTTGGTAGCCGTAAGATAGAATGATAAAGTGGTCAAAATAGTTCTCGTTGGACTTAAGATGGTCCAGTTGAAGGAGTAGCTTCTACTTTGAGTCATTGCCTTATTGGTAGAGCTGTCCTTTGATGAGCCTCCATATCTGCCATAAGGTGTTGCACCCAGTCGCCACAATCGTGCCAATACGTGAGGCCTCTCATTGTCAGCACTGTGGTTCCTTTCATGAGGGACATTATTATTCGCCCTGTGGGTAGTAACATACTCCCGATAAGTGAACTCAAGTCTTTTCAAATTGATGAATTGAGCAATGGCTTTTTCAAGCAGAGTTATTGTAGTTCAATTGCATGATTTGCTCAGCGGTAGAAGAATTAACTGCGTCTATTTATTCGACCACGTTCGGGAGTGAGCATTAAGTTTGGCCGATAGCAAAAGCCCATCGAGACACCTATGGAAGATCTTGCATGGTATACGCAAATCATTCCTCACATGATCAGCATGAGCTCTGTATTCGCAAGGCGTGAGATCGTGACTGACTCTAACCCATCTGTTTTTTCTCTTCGCATTCATCTGACATCTCATCTCTGCCATCGCTGTGACGAATGGCTCGGCTGTGCCAAGGCTAAAGACAAATGCCTCCGACGTGCCGGGCCTTTGCGGGCATGTTGGTGGGAGCGAAGTGTACGAAAACAAGCGATGGCAGTGAGTGAGTGAGGGTGTTTGATTACACCTGAGTCGCGTCATCTTCTAGCAACAAATCAATGAGTTCTTGTCCAGTAATTGCTCTCTTTCATGATTGACCACTTGTTTCAAATTAGCTGAACTAGTCTGCACCATGCCATCTCCATGCGGTACAGCAATGTTGAATGTGTCGTAGCAACCTCGCGACTTCCAGAAATTAGCGCATTTTAACATCAAACAAGGTTAGCACCTACAGTGTAGTCAGAAAAGTGGAAAAACGATGGTGTCGCAGCAATGTATAATTATATGGCTTAACTCCCTCCCCACCTTATTCCTTCTCCCTCTTTCCTCCCTCCATTCAGGCATATTAAACCCCCACGAGCGAAACAAATATACTTCATTGTTTCCCTTTCTCCCTATAATGTTATGTGTCATTCACATTTATCTTCAATTCATCTTATTAACCTGATGATAGCCACCCAATCCTTTTGCATAGTATTCTATGACAAGAGGATTTTCACTCTTTGCACACGCATGCCTAATTTCTTCTATTGTTTCCGCATTTCTAATTCTTACGCTTTTTATTTACTACATTCTGATTTCTCTGCAATACCTCAAAGTTAATGCATTGTTTGTTTGATTGCCGGTTTCGGCTACGGTGACTTGGGTGACCATGTTGCTCCAAACGGGCGAGCTGGTCTTTGGACCACGCCACCGGTCTCTACTCTCTGCTTGCTGAATGTATATACATTCTATTTAAGCATTATGTCCTCTTTTGCCTTTAATGAAGTCTTGGAACGCTGCATCACATTTGTTGCACACATTGAAAAAGCCCAACCGCTTTCCAGTTAGTGTTCCACAACCAAGAACAACTTATTGCTGTGTTTTAGCGTCCCTATTCTTGAGACCTATTTGCTTTTTGTCAACAACTTTTCCTTTGCCGTCGAGACTCATCAGCGTGGTTCTACGACGTTCTCATGGTCGTCGCCATTGTCGCCTTGTGAGGCAAAACCTCTCCACAATGCAGCATTACGAGGAAACATTAACTCATTCTTAGATAGCTCGAAGGAGTTTGTTTTCTCTAGGCCCCGTCGATTACATTTACGTGTCGCCATATTATGCAACAATACAATGTCACGTATTTATTTGAGAAGTAACTTGCGCGAAGCTCTACCACACAAATGATGAGGCTAATTTTGAAGCGAAACTATCGTTATCCTTGCCAAAACAAATTTCATTTCATTTCCATCGTGACAAGTCTGACATAAAGAACATTTCATGTTATTTCTGATTTGATGTTTCCACCACTTGCCTATATCAGAACATGCAGGTTAACAGTCCAACATAACTTGGCGAAGGTGTAAGATACAAACGACTGCAGACACACCAACAGATGTTATTGAAAGGCGTTCGACAAACCAATCTCCCACAATAATCTCCATCCCGTCTGTATGTTCCATCAGCGTTTCATTCAACTCCGCATAGTTGCCCTGTGGTGGCAATAGCTACCGCGTCTGCTTAAGGGAACCGCGTGATGGAATGACAACACAACTACCATTTGGAACGCATTGCAGAGGAGATGGTGTTAGGAGATTAGTCAAGCAGCATGGAGCCTTCCCTCCCTTCTCGCCTACTTAGCATACATGCCCATGTGCAGAGCGGTTGGAGGCATCTTCTCTTCCTTCTTGCACAAACATCCCCCTTTCTGCTTCACACCCACCGACCCAATCACCCACTAGTTACACACTCTGCACCTTCTAAAGCCATTCTTAAGGCTAAGTGACAGCATGCCACTCCCCCTAAAGACGCATGACACCTCCAACAGTAGGCAATCTACTTCAAATGCACTCATTACCTGTACAGCCAACAATTGTCTGCCACCCAACAAAGCAAGAGCAGTTCTACACCCTCTGAAGCAAATGAGTTACGGCTAGCGGACCTTCAATCCACAATAGATCATCTCTATCACCAATTCATACATAGGTACTGCAGTTTTCTCAGCATTTGCCTTCCCCCTGAAGACAAAAGAGGACATCATACTCGGGTTAAGTACATACGCGTGCATTCAAAATACCACTGCGAAGAGATACAACGATGGCGCATTTAAGTGGCCTCACCACCAAAATCCGTCATTCATTGAGCCACCAACGCATAACACGGTTCACTTCGCCTTGTCCAGCGCCATCCGCCGTGCTCTCCTTGGTAAGGCTACTGCATCGTCAGTCTCCCCATCTCCCATGCTGCAAGCTGATTCCGTATGGGATAAGGGGCAAATGTGTTAACCACCACGCGTGTCCATCATCAGTAGAGGAAACATTGGTCTGAAAGCGGTTAGTCAAACTCATGTCAACGGTACGGCACCACAACAACTATAGTGACAGTTTTTAGGCCTATAACATTAGAAAAGTGATTATCGAATATGGCAATGAGTCGCACAGGGAATCATTCGTACATATCAAAGCATCATAACTACACTTCCAATCACTCCACACCTACTTCACACTGGCATCACCTCATTTCACAGTGGTAAAAGCGACAATGCCAGAACATTCTAGATTTAAAGATGAATCAGCAAAACCAGCCATTGTAAGAAGATAATAATATCTGACTTATCTAGCATGCTTACCAGGCCACAGGTTCGCACCTGTTTCGCTCTTGCATGGCACTCACACCTCACTTACCGTTTTCGACACCTCCAATCGGAAAACCGTGTCTCTTATATCCTGCATGAACGAATAGTTCGCATTTAGGAAGGTAACATTCGGTGCACTCAACCCGCCGAATGACTGCGACTCCACAGCTGTCGACGATGAGTTCAGAGGCGCTTAGTGTGCAGTCTTAGCGGCCTCCCTCCCATTGGTCTGCCTATACACCAACATTCCTCTTTGCCATTGCCACCGACGGCAAAGATGGGTGTTGTTGGCAGCCTGATGAGTCAGTCTGTGGTGTCCTTAGAGAGCGACCCGTAACCAGCGTTGAAGGTGGTAGCGGCAACAGAGCGAGTGTCAGTCAGTGAGATTGCTCACGCTCATTCTCTACCATCCCCACAACCTCGTCAAATCAATGAGCACATTATAAAAACCAACAGCAGCGCAATTAAAAAAGGCATCGCGACACATGGAAGGCCGAGTACTACACCACGCGACACTGTCGAAATAAGACAAAGTGCTATTGCGTGACATCTCGTGCACACGCTCCATTGCAGTGGTAGAGCATCCACACCCAGGGGCCCTAGAAGGATGAGCAAAAGTCGAATAGTCAATGCAGACAGGCTCCATCCCACTACCAATCGTGCGTGGGCAGGAATACATACACTCGACACTTACATCAGTGCAAATCGCCACCCCACTCACTGATCTCCCACTGCATCGCAAACGCGATCACACCAGCAGCAGCCACGCAGCACTCGAGGCAACTCCGACTCCAACACTGGCTGCCTGCAAAATATTAATATTTCTGTTGCAGAACATCCCTAAGATTATGCTCGATGAGGCAGTCAATATGAAAAAATGACTACTCGTAAAGAATCCGCTGGCGCATCCAGTCAACACCTGCATCACATGCACGCGGTAACCCTAACGTCCTGCCTTACACCGATCACCTACACCTCGTCATACAAACACCGACTACTTCACTTCCATGTGATTACATCTTAGTGTGCACTGATAAACCCAACGCACTCCCTCCTCCTCCTCCTCCTCCTCCTCCTCCTCCTTCTCCTTTCCCTCATACGTCTTGCACACCGCAATGCCATCCACATGCAACCACCAAAACACCCGGGCAGTAGAGGTGGAGATCCACTTCGTTTGCGTGCGTCGCGTTGCTATTATCGCATCTCATATCCTATGTGAAACGCGTAGTAGGGGAAAGCTGTGCTTAGTCTCTTCAAGTATGTTGTTGACACGAAATTCATATTCCCTCCATTAAGCTGATTCCTTAATATTTAATTCAGTCAAGTGGTTAGGTGAGTGGGTAAATGCAACAATTCATGGAAAGGTGGGAGAAAGGGAGGAAATGATGAGGGCTGCATTGAAGCGCCGTGCGGAGTCATCCAACGGTGTCCACTTTCAATCCTCCTTCCCCACCCTTCCCCCTTTCTCCGCTTCGCCTCTACCGCAATCGTTCCTTTGTCTCTTTCAACCGAGCATGCAGATCACTTCACGTGTGTGGATGAACGGCAGGCGCCTCTGGTGTCGTTTGTGATGCGAGGCAAGGATTCGTCTAAGCACGATATTGCGAATTGGCACCGGAGGCATCCATATTTTAGCTGCATAGAAACCTTTAGGGGTACGTGACCGATTCTTTTAATTTAATGCATGCTTTCCACTGCGTCAACTGTTTTGCACTTGCTTACAATGGTTCTTACATGTGTTGACGAGCACTAAATAAACAGTGGCAGCAGCAGCAGCAGACCTAGTGGAGTGCAACAAAGTGCCCGATATCCATGTCCCACTGTGGAAGCAGTGTAGCACGTTGCTCATGACTAGGCCTAACTAGATTACACTAGATTGCACCGGAAGATAACAGGCTAAATTAGCCACCTAAGCTATATTGTGACAGGCTTGAATAAGTGAGGAAAGAAGGGCGCGGGTTGACACACACATTGAGAAATAAAGAATGCTTAGACTGAACACTCCCTCATTACGATATAATCTGCTACCAGCAATTACGGGACAAGATATTTCCACATTATTTGGAAGAAGTGTAGTAGACATTAGTGAGGCGTATCGTTTGTGATCAAATGGCTTGAACAGTTCAATTTGGGTGATGCCTAGTCACTCGAAGGGCATCGCTTCCGATGGGACTCCCTATTTCGAATAAAGAAGAAGAGGTGCATGTCTTCCGTGACTAAACTTTATTCGGGATCAGTGTGCGAGGAGCAAGCAACAGCGCTACCCAACCTGAGTGATGGTGCAACAGTGGATTTACTACTCCTACATCGACATTGAGATTTGTGTGGCGGAGGCTGACTGCCACCCAGCTGACATGACATGGTACGTGGTGGGTAGCAGGATTGGCAGACCATGAATTTGTTCTTCCTGTACCTCCCCCACGCACGTCTAGAGTGGTTTGCTGAGTGAATGTCCGAGCGGGAGAATGGCATATGGTGGGACTGACTCGGAGTGCCACGACTGCTGAGCGAATGGACACCTCGTCGTCATGGATTGCCCCGATTCGTCCAAACACGGGGGTCATCTCATATACCTGAAGCAGTTACCACTTCATGTCTCAAAGACTGTGCTTTCAGCGTGTGCGTATGGTGGAATGTAGACACAGTTTCTCGTGGTGGTGAATGATTTACTTACAGAAGACTGAAGGTCACTGATAGGCGAGATCCTTCTACTCGATGGAAACCGATACAACTGCTTTCCACTTTGCGACATTCAACCAGATGCCTTTTCCACACCACAGCAACTGATATTAACGACAGTGTGGCCACCTTCACAGGCAACAAGGATGCCAGTTGGATGATCATGGAGCAGTAGTGGTGGAGTAGGAGACACGTTGAGGGGGATTCACTGAATCCTACTCCGATTTCTTCCCTCTCCTTTCTCCATCCTCCTTGTGGCAACCTCCCCACCTTAGTACAGTCTTCTCACATTGCTCTGCTCTCTGTGTACCAGAGGACGCATAATTGGCCTTCACTCTGTGTGATTGACACTTGATGGAGTGATGGATGGATGGTCTCGTGTAGGATGAAAAGATTAGCGATAAGCTGGACATGCGAACGCCGAGACCGTCACTACCAGTGGGTAGTCTGGACTGCGAGCCAGTCGTGGCACACTTTCAAACGACTTTACGCAACTTGCTCACCGCTCATTAACAATTGAGCATTTGATAAATTCTTGCCATAGAATAGCACCACTGATTTGTTGACTAAGTGACAAGTCGCTTTTATTTGCTCCAGAAATGCATTCTTAGCAGTAAATAACATCATGCCGGTGCCAGAACAAAAGATGCTCCAAAGCAGATGGAACAGATGTTTATCTGGCGAAAGAGAACTTCATAAAATATCCTGACGGTGACGTAGTCTCTCACCGTGCAAATGGCTACGGGTAGATAGCCCAGACGGAAGTAACCGTTTCTTCCACGCGAGCACGAATAACATCAGTTCTTGTGCACAAGCCGAATTGGACAATAAATTGGATCGGAAAAATGGCAAACTTTGCAGTGTAGCAAAATCTACACTTGAGGTGATCAACACTCTCCTCAGCCATCAGACAATCGCATTATCACCCACGAACTAGAGCAGGCGACGACGATGACGACAACTAGGACAGCTTTGGTTAGGATGGTCAATTTATGGGCAGACGTCTCCTTTTTTGAGGACTGGTAAGTGTATGGAAGCGTTCACAACGATTTGCACCTTCGAAGGCTTGGCATACGTCAGACACCAGAACAGCATTCCATCCTTGGACAGTCAGAAGTGATTATTACTGTGCTCATTATGGAGAAGGATATAAATGCATTGTGTGGTGTTAAAATTGGCCACAGAATGAGAATTTGAGCAGGCTTGCCTCGCCAGCACCAAAACGTGGTTGCCTGATGGTGGGCACAAAAGTGAGTGTTTTACGATTTATGTGGGCAAACCAATCGAGTGTTTGTAGTACTTATATTCTTTAAATGTGCTTTGTAGGCCAGAGGTGGGAAAAGAATTTGAACCACGTGACGGAGCAGCGTGGAGACTCGCTGGAGCGTGACACTTCCCAGGCCTGAACCCCCACATCTCGCCTAGCTGTGTAATTATCACCCCATATATTAAAGATGTCGGAACATACCCAGACTTCTACTAACAAGGGTGACCAGAAAAGAGAGGTGGTGATGCGTTGCAAGCGACGATAGATGGGGAGTCGTGATAGGACTGCTTGAACTGTTGCCACCATTGTAACAATTAGCAGTGCCATAGAAGAGCACTCTGCCATTTGTATGTAGTCGTCTCATACCGAAAATGCTGAAATTGTGAATGTTTAGACAGGGAGCACCCCATGCAAATGCGGGAGACACTTTATGTCTGATACTATCGAGTCTGGTGGAGAGATTACTTGGAGGATTTGAATTGGGAGAGCCCTGTGGGTGAAATCAGCCTTGGAATCGCCGTCTATGCATCCGCTTAAAGAAATGTTGGTGGCTTTGTTCAAGCAAACAATGGCGCTGTTCTTGCTTTGTTTTATCTCTGAATGCCTAATCTATTGACAACCGCATGGTTTGTGGAACTTTGTTAGTGATTCTCTCTTCCCTTCTGGAAGTCTAATGAAGAAATGGCAAGCAGAAGTCATTTTAACATTTACTCACTCGCTTCCTCGGGCAGCATCCAAAATTTGCAAATCAGTGACATTTTGCATTTGGAATAATGCGTGTTCTCTGGTGTTTGGACGACAGGCTCCCTTCTGACGGTTGATTCCAATCCAATGCGTGGAGACCGCAAACTGAACTCCAGTGAAGGAGATAGCGGACAATGCGGACTCGACAATAACTAGCAAGGGATCAGCAGGCACAACGTCAAGTCGTGGCATCAAATTTAGCAGTTTCGGACAATCCGTTGTTTGGTGAATTATGCGAGATAGTCGCAAGTGAGAGTGCCTCCGAAAGCAAACAAAACAACCGACTTCCACAACTTCTTGCCTTAGTTTCGCCTTTAATTGGTTACATCTGCTTTAATGCATCTCGACAACCGGAAATGCTGTTTTTAGAGTGTCTTAACTGTGGCACATAATCAGGACCTTAAGGCAACGACGACGACGACGACATCTAGGACAGGAAATTGTCCAAGTCAACGGAATGGGCTGTATTTGCACCAGAGTTATGGGAAAATTCAGCTAATTTCGCCTACAACTTCCACCTCCTACTTCTTCCGAATCGGAGGAATTTGTAGACAAATCAAAACTCATCGAGTGAAAATTGGACAGGGACTTGTAAGGGAGTCAATCAGTTGTCTTGATGAAATTTTGGTGCCTCTCCTAGAAACGAATATACCGAACAGACTGTCTGGGCTTTAATCAGTGAGGGAGAAACGGCCCTCCTTCTCCCACCGGACTGAAGAAAAATTTCATTTAGTTCATCGCGTTTCCACCTTGCCTCACGGAATTCCCTCAAATTAGCAAAATATTTTGAGATGGGTGGTCGGACGGACGGACGGATAAGGAGTAAATGGATGGATGAACGGATGAATGCATGGGTCGTCATTAAATTAACAGGCTTAGCTCAGATTCGCCGCCAACGTGGCACATGGTGGCTCGTTTGTAGGACCGAGAGTTCATTGTGATCGCCCTGCAGAATGGTACTTCACACAGTCCAACCGTTGATTTACCCACCTCACCATTTCCCACTTTGTGCAACTATCAGCCATGCACACTCTCCTCGCCAAATATTGTTGGTTTATCAGCAGATCCGCTGCATCTCAGCTGGTTCCACGATGGGACTCGTCCTTGGGTGAAGAAGACATATTGACGACAAAGAAGGGAAGCATGCAGCCTGTTGAAGCAAACATCGAGATCAAGTTTGAACCATCGCGATGGTTCCACTAGTCAAGGGTTCAATACAGCACATCCTGAGAGGGAATATCGCAAAATATTACTCGACGCCCGATCCACAGCACACCTGCTGGCGATGATTAGTGTGGCAGCAGTACCACCAGTAATGGGCCACCACAAACGGCATCCTTTTTGGTCTGGTGCCAAGACTAATGATGCTTGCTAATCATCCAATGCCTTTTACCTCAAGTCCGCAGGCATAAATAGATGAGAAGGAGAACTTATGATGATGCTGACGATGACTGCAGGAGTGCATGATCAATTCGACCACTGACGATAAGAGATAGCAACAAAGGAGTGGATGGATTAGAAAGGAGACAAAGGAGGAAGGAGGCTAATGTACCTCGATTTTCTGATCTTGATTTGATCTGGTTTAGTATGGAGATGAAATTGCGCCTGGACGTGATAGGACTGAAATGGCAAAGCGGAGACAGGTGGAGCCGTGGTTCGTGGATCAACGAGTTCACCATCTACTCATTGTGACTTGCCAAACATGTACCTCTGTCCAAGCGACAGCAGAATAAACCACAATTAGCCGCCTCAAACAGTCCAACAATGTGACAGCTTATGGGCGAAAGAGATCGAGACTAGGTAGTAGTTGTACTCTGTCTGCCAAGTCGGCTACCTTTAAGGGATGGAAAGGAATGAGGGAGGGAACAAGAAGGAGGAGGAGGAGAAAGGAGAACGAATATAAGGAAGGAGAAGAGGAGGAAGGTGTGCGTGGATGCAAGGATTGTAAATTTGGCTCCCTCCTAGAATGACCATCCGTATGTTGACTTTAGATTTCGAAGGCAAATAACCTACCGATGAGACGACTACACCGCTCTTCAGACGCCAAATTGGAGTGAATGAGTGAATAAGAACCACTAGTGTTCATTCACGAACTAGTCGAGGAAGACTGAGCGTGGGGCGTGAGTGTTAGGTGCCAAGTGGATGTCAAGCCAACCACCGAGTGATCAACTTCAAATTCGAGAAATAAAGCTGGAGGGGATTGACCACTCCACATTACTGGCAACAGCGACCGCACTCACGCACACGGGTGCGGACACACATCCCAACTCCCAACAGACCATTACTTTCGACAACTGTTTCGCATCTTCAATGCCAACTTCAATGCGAAATGGAACGTTCTGGTTCCCGGTCTTCGAGAAGGAGCTTATTAGCTTTGCATTAAAAGAAGAACAGGAGCAGTTGAAAACCGCATGAAGACTTGATATCTCACTACTACCTCGACACAGGCCTGCTCCATCCCCGGTCACGTTGTCGGCGACAAAGGTCTTCTCAAACGCCACCATCACAAGTTACCCCTTCAAAGGCGCAAGGAACATTCGAATCAAACAGGGATTGCAAATTTCGTACTAATGGAATGAAGAGTCTGCTGCCGCGATGGCATTCCATCCGGTATTAGGTGGCAAGTGCGCACCGAATTTACGAAGAGATGAACAGCGGGGCGGAGGGTTGTGACACTGTGCACCACTAAGACATTTGTTTGGATAATTTTAAGTCTGTCTATCAACGACAATGCGGATAGTGGTGGTTTCAGGCCCCACTGCAGCCTTTTGGTGCTCGTCTAGCACTTGGAACTTAAGATCTGATAAGCATGGTCAGTACAAAAGGAGACATGTCTCCATGTTGGAGGACTGGTGGGTGAATGGAACCGCTGACAAAGATTTGCACATTCGAAGGGTTGGCAGACGTCAGACACGAGAACAGCATTCCAGCTTTGGACAGTACAGAAGAGTTGACTGTTGGGCTGAGCTAAATAACGACGGCAAATCGTGGCTGAAAATAAATTAATGGAATCCAAAAGCCAATTTACTAATGACATTGGGAAAGAAACAACTTCAAAGACTCGCCCTTGTCTCCCTAGGTTGAAGCATTAATTTTCGATTGAGAGAATGGCCGAAAGCACACTGACTTTGACTGGTGTGGGCGAACAGATTGGTTTCACCTTAAGCACGCCTCCACTCCCACCTCACAACTCGCCAATCGCGCTCATCTTTTTCGTCTTCATTTGATAAGTCATGCATGAATTCGAATGAGTTTACCCGCATTTGTTGACGATCGCAACAGCGCGCTAATGTTACCAACCATTGAGGACACTGCGGCAACACCTGGGGTAAAGACGACTGTATCAATGGCTTCAGAGGAGAGACACTTGAAATGTAATATAGACCTGCAATCCAGTCTCCTTCCTTGATTCTCATTTCAGCACGTGCCATTTAATGAACAACCACTCGGAGTAGGTCTTGATCCACATACGAAATGAGAGTTCCCTCTGACGTCTTCCTCCCGCGCAAAGAAGTGGCTACCGACAACGCCCCGAAGTACATACTACGTCTCAAAGAAAGGATAAGAAAGACGTTTAATCTCGCTCGTCGACACCTTCAAATGTCTCATACCCGACAAAAGAAATACTACGACAAGCACAGTCGACTCACTGCCTACCACGAAGGAGATCTCGTCCAAACATACCGGCCGATTCCTCTACCTGGGACACATCACAAATTTTACCACCCTTGGAGTAAAGATCCCTTCCGCGTGGTAAAAGTCCTGTCCCCTACGAACTACCTCGTCCAAAGTGCGAAACTCCGTACCCATCCCATAATCGTCCATCACAATGGGATCCGCCCTTACAGAGGTGCTCCGCCGGTCGGCTACGAGGACGAAGCCTATTTAATCGTAGAAGAAGGCAAACCACCCGATGGTTTAACCAAAGCGAATCAATAGGGGTAGCGCCAGGGACGGCGCTCAAAAGACGAGGGGGCTATGCAATACTTACTTCTTTAAATGTGCTTTGTAGGCCAGAGGCGGGAAGTCAATGTGAACGACGTAACGGAGCAGCGCGGAGACTCGCTGGAGCGTGACACATCCTCGGCCTGAGCCCCATATCTCGCCTAGCTGTATTTATCACCCCATATACATTAAAGACGTCTAAACTTACGCAGACTTCTGCTATCAAGGGTGACCAGGGGGGAGAGGAGGAGCCCTCTGCAGTGTGTTGTAGAATTGGCTCTGTCGAAGTTGGGAGATTCAAATTGTGTTTCTGCCCTCACTTACAATGTTTGTCTAGGGAAATGCAAGTATTACACTATTATAGCACCAACCAATGTAAGTTGTAAAACTCTCAAGAAGTCAACCTTTGCACATTTATAACTAGTTAGCAATGAAAACCTGTGCTTTATGTGGCCTACGAATGCCTTGGAAAATCGGATTTGTCCTTTTTTTTTAATAAAAGAGGTCTTGTTTTTGCTGTGGTTCTTAAGGTCAATGGGAATACCTGCGATAACCATTTGTTTCATCGTACTTAGTGCTCCCTTTACGTATCTAGCGGCATATGTGAGGGGGTAGGCTTTGATGCGATGGTCGCCGTGCGTGGTGTGCGTTTCGCGCTAACGAGTCCAGGTGTGTAAGTATCCTTGTTTGTAAATTTTGACGTATTTTATGCGTATGCATAAGAGACCCTTTATTATTGGCATGAAAGCGTGGCTAGCGACTTTGAGGCTTGCTGAATTCGTGGTTCGTGCAATGCTCGTGGTGGAATACTCAGGTTTCATTAACTCGTTTAATTAGATGCTTAAGTGCATTTGACACTAGAGTGGTCTCTGCTGATCCTGCCTGTTTTAAATTGTTTTTCAGTCATGCTGAAAGGTGAGGGATCCGAATTTCCTATTACTGGATGCAATTGCTGCATTTGTGGGCAATAAATTGCATATCGAGTCGGTGAGTCTGCCACTTGAGAGCAGTTGAACTCGTTCAAACTAGTCAGAGACAACTTTCTTGGTTTTGTGGCGATTATAGAGGCAATTAAAAAGTAGATTCGAGGAGACCGTAAGCGGCGAGTGCAGCGTTTGTATGGTGTACACCTCTACCCCGAATTTTCGTCTCTAGCGCATTGCTGAATTGAAACCGAAAGGTTTAAGCGTAGATGAGAGGAGGTGCGAAGTAACTTGGACTCGAGAATGCTAGATTAATAAATCAATGCTTTATTTAAGATGCGTGATGTCATTAAGGAGTTTTTATGCAGAGATCTGATATCTTTTGGGTAACTTACATGCCTCCAGCGGCAGGTGGTAAGTTGGGATGATTTTCGCATCTGGACATAATTTATCCGCTCCCAAAAAATACTACTACATGCCATTTTTTCAGTTGTAAAGGATATGATCAATGCCCCTCCTTCGCTGTACAGTCGTTGGTGCGTCAAGAGACTTGGCACTCTTTCATCATAAAGCTTGCTGCACGATTTGATAAGGTGTGATTAATTTAGCACTCCTTGGATGAGGCGGAGAAATGCAGTGAAGGCGAAGGCTCGCGGTGTTGCGTCCTTGGTGGGAGTGCAGGTGTCACGAGATGGATTCTTTCCTAGCCTCTTTTCTGGGCCGTGAGTGCAGCTGAGGTCTTGGTGATTCTGTTGCCTTGTAGGAGGTACAGTAAGTGCTCACTATCTTCTTA